>JAWQFJ010002001.1:40581-55581 GCA_034096865.1 Theodoxus fluviatilis
GTATAACGTGACGTCATTTGCGAGGAGATTTTTGAAGGAGGGGTGAATAGAATAGAATAGAATAGAATTCGTGAGGCTAAATGGGTAGCACTGCCTGCACCATGGCCACTACATCAAAAAGGAAAGGGCTTTACATGAAGATTCTTAGTTTAGAAATTAATAGCAATGACTTTGATATAGGTTCTTAACAATGAAGAGAAGGCCATGTGCTGTCCATGTCACATGATGTTTCAGGCTCCATTCAGGACAAGACAAGGCCAGTACAGCAACTGCCAGCAACTGCCAAAGCTGAGATTTTGGTCTGAGTCATACAGAAGTCAGCATGCATTATGATCACAACATTTCACAGTCCCTGCTATTCATTGTTTCCAAAAAGGTAAAAAGAAAACAATCAAGTCTAAAAGTGGAATCCAACAGAATTATTCAAGAGGCCATCTGTAAAGTGACTCTGTGCTGTTTTAAGGCTTTTTTTCTTTTCATTGTAATATTTTTCTCTTTTACTCCAGTTGCTAAATCTAACCTCCACCACTAGGTCCTTGCTTTTCAACATTTGAAAAAAAATTATGAGGCTGTAAACTGGAGATCCCATGCATTGCAGGTGATGACAATGTTGACGGTTTATTCAAATACACCAGCAGCCTGTTTTGATTTATAACACAGAACTCTAAAAGTTTCAAGACTATACCAATCAATAAACAGTTTGAAGTGAAAATATGTCAACATTGTACCTCAACAACGAGCAGGAACAGGCTTGAACTGTCAAGTTCAAAATAACTGTTAATGAACATGGAGAGTTTTAGATTCTAGGGATCAACAATAACTGAAGACATGCACTTTTAAATTCACCCAATGTGTGTGATTATGCTAGAAATCAAACCATAAAACTTTACTATGAAGTTGCAGTTAAAAGAAATCTAAAAATACTTCAAAATTCTGACCTTGGGAACAAGATGTTCACTGAAACAATCAAGATGACAAAATGTGATGCTAATAGAGATGATCAAGTATCAAACATGCCAGAAACTTTCGTATTCTTGACTTTAAACTATCCAGAGAAAATGTCTTCAAAAAGACTGGAACTGACCTGCCTTATAACTCACCTTTCAAAGGGACCTCAAAAGCCAAACACTGATGAAACAGTCAATGTACCATTTTAATAGATAAAATGTTCAGGAGTGAAACCGGGTACCAAATGGCCCTCTTTAGGGCTACCAAACGGCCCTCCTCAGGGCCTCTCCCCAGGTCCTTCGGATGAGACCTTAATAAACCGAGGTCTAGTGTGTGATACGCATTCACAACATCAAAATCACGCACTATAAAGATCCTGACGCTCATGTCCTCGACTGGTGGGTGTCGGCCACAGTAAAAACACCCAGCACGCACAATTTCTCCTTTGTGGAAAACAGTGTGCCAGCGCCCTTGGCAGCAGGAGACTGGTCTCATTGACTTGAGACACTACACACTGAGAGACAGCCTCAACATCGGCTTAAGCGCCTTGAGCATGCTGCCAGCATGGATACGTGCGCTATACAAGTAGACATCATCATCATCATCATCATCATCATATTGAAACTGTCTAATGAAGTGATAGAAGTCAGATAAGTAAACCTGAGAGCCTTTGAAGCCAGACGGCGATGAAGCTTCCATATTGGTCCATAGTCTCCCAGAGCAATGTCCTTCCCTCCTTCTGATAATACGTCACCTGAAAACCACGACCCTCCATGACTCATTTGCTGATGGCTTCAAGGTGAAAGCACAATTTGGTTGATCATTCTGAATGTTTTGTTGCTGAAACTTGCCATGTGATTGATACCAGTCTTATAATCAAATTCCTTCTTAGAAAAATGAATCAGCCTCTCATGAATCTGCAAGCAGGAAACAATTGGAAGCATGCTACACTACTTTCCTCTGATGCTGCTACTAACACACTTGTGGTTTTTATTTGTTACAGTGTAACACATGGCCACCCAGTTAATGCCCCCTCATCAGCTGAAACCCCTGGCTGCTAGGCTTTTGGGGGCTCCTCCTGTAGTTACCTCCCTTTATCATCCATACTTGTCACTGAACAGCTATTGCTTAAGCCTCTAAGTTTGTGAACTCCATTGAATCATATTATAACAAATTAATCAGCCATACAACTTTTAAAACACAAGATTAGAATGTGATGTAAGCCACAGACTTACTTGAGTGTGTAGAAACTCTTCCTGCAAAATCGCTCCCTTTCTTGACCAAGGCCTCCAGGGTGACTTCAATGTTGTTGAGCACAATGCATCGTATGGGGCCTGCAACCCAGAGTACAGAACCTTCTTTGTACAACAAGAGTGCAACACTGTACAGAGCACACATGTGTCTGTATTACAATGCTCAGTTCAACACAACTGGAGAACTTTCTGCCTGGGTGAAAGAATCCACATGACACCACAAGTATATAGACCCATCCTGCATAAGTTTTAACAAGTGTCCTTGTTTTCAACAAGTGACCAGGAACTTAACCTTTTGCTGTGAGCTTTATCTAATGCCATTGATTCTTTTAGGTAGCATGTTACTTCTCACCTTTTCAACAAATGTTGCTTGTTACACTTGACTGGTGTGCGGTGCGAGCACCTCTAGGAGTGTCAGAGCAAGTGCTATATAGACAACGGTGGTGGTGGTGGTGGTGGTGGTGGTGGTGGTGGTGGTGGTGGTGGTGGTGGTGGTGGTGGTGGTGGTGGTGGTGGTGGTGGTGGTGGTGGTGGTGGTGGTGGTGCTGCTGCTGCTGCGGCTGCTGCTGCTGCTGATGATGATGATGCATCATATTTACTTTTTCTGAAACTAGTGTGATATTTCAAGCTCCCTGGTCAAAAAGACCAGAAGATAATACTTGAGTTTTATACATGAGCAGATAAGAAAACTATAATGATAATCACTTACTAATCACAAGAGCAATTCTTAATTTCAATGGCAAAATGCTGAGATAAAAATCTATGCTGAATTTTACAAGTAAACTACCCCACCACAAGCCATGCAATCAAGAAAACAAAACAATGGATATTTTTAATATGTTCAACTTCAAGCTAATTTAATGAAAATAACACAGCATATAAATACGAAAATCATTTTTTTAAGCATCAATATAACTTATATTTGAAGAAAATCACTCACCGAGGTAGATGGTGATGACAGGTCCATATTCCTTTGACCATTCTAACGCCTTCTCATAGATCAAGTGCTTTCGGAAAGCTGCATTAGAATAAAGTCACCATATTGATATTTGCTAACTATATGCACTTCATTAAGTCACAACAATAGTATGGCATATTTTCTACTTCAAATTGGCAGGCCAATTCATTTATGAACAAATGAATAACTCACACAAACTGAAGGCAATACATGTTACGCTCTTATAAAAGAGACAAATGAAAAAAATACAATAAAGAAATGCAGAAAGAAAAATATATTAATGATCATGCTCTAATTTCTATTTTAGAAAATGCTTATTCACTCCAGGGTAACTTGACTACATTTATACTCACACACACACACACACACACACACACACACACACACACACCTACTGGCATGCGCACACATGCACACACACACACACACACACACACACACACACACACACACACACACACACACCAAGTGTTAGAAAATAAATAGAAACAACTTTCAGTATTCAAGTTAAAATATTAAGTTTCAGCATGAGAGCAAGGCACCAAAGGACCAGAGAGAAGGCAGGGCTCTCACAGAGGATGTTGCCCAGCAGGGGGATGGGGGTGGGGCCAGGGGGAAGCTTGTAGCGCCGCCTGGTGACCTGGTAGACTGCCAGCAGCACCGTCACCCCCAACAATGCTGCCTGCACTGACAGTGACTCTCGAACCCCAGACACCACCTTCTCCAGCATGGTCTGCAGAGAGGAACTGAATCAATGAGTTACGGACCGGCTAATTGGGCCTTATAGGTTAGCCTAGCCCGCACAATAAAAAAGAAAATAAAAGACTCAAACACGTGGCAGGCAGGCTGGCAGATACTAAGAGATAGGCAGGCAGACAGACAGGCACTGAGGCAGGCATTCTGGTTACAAATCTCCGCTTATCAGATTTGTGTAATAATTCAATTCATTGACGTGCAGTTGTCTAGTTATTACAAAAGTTCCGAACCACTTCGCACTGCACACAACAAAACTAATCCAAGCGACGGGATCGACACAAGACCAAGATCACAAACAAAACACCCTGCACGCAGACTGTGGGAACCCACCCTGCCCTTTCAATAAACACAGTAGTTGACAGTTAACTAGGTCAATGCCAGTTGCTGACATTTGCTCACTTGCAAGTTGCAGCTGGTAAAAAGCTTGTTTCTCACGCAGTGCTCCTTCATTCGAGGCACAGGCCTATACATTGGCGAGGTTTTGTTGGTTGATTTCCGTTAAACTAGATGAAGTCTCTGGTTTATTACAACATTACATTACCTTCTGGAGGTGTTGGACACGTGGACAAGCATTCTCGACGAAGGAGAAGGGGTGGATATTGTCTACATGGACTATCAAAAAGCGTTTGATTCTGTGCCCCACCGACGTCTACTGAAGACAAGAAGGGCAAAGCCCATACGACTCACATGCTTGACCTTGACCTTTATATGACCTTGACCTTCAGGTGACCTTCAAGGTCAAGGTCAAACAACTAAACCTACCAATGACATCATACACTAACAAATGCTTTACAAATTTTTCCTACAAAATACATGTGACCTTGACCCAAGGTCAAGGTCATCAAAGGTCATGCAACACAAGCTGTTAATTCAAGACATAGGAAGCACAATGGTGCTTATTGGCACTTTCTACCATGAGATATGGTCACTTTTAGTGGTTCACTACCCCATTTTGGTCACATTTCATAAGGGTCAAAGTGACCTTGACCTTGATGATATGTGACCAAATGTGTCTCATGATGAAAGTATAACATGTGCCCCACATAATTATTAAGTTTGAAACAGTTATCTTCCATAGTTCAGGGTCAAGGTCACTTCAAAATATGTATACAATCCAACTTTGAAGAGCTCCTGTGACCTTGACCTTGAAGCAAGGTCAACCAAACTGGTATCAAAAGATAGGGCTTACTTTGCCCTATATACCATATATAGGTGAGGTATCCAATCTCAAAAACTTTAGAGAAAACTGAGAAAATGTGAAAAATGACTGTTTTTTAGACAACATTTATGGCCCCTGCGACCTTGACCTTGAAGCAAGGACAAGTCACTATGTATTTTTTTTTAGGCCTTGTCATCATACACCATCATGCCAAATTGGGTGTTGATAGACTTAATAGTCTCCGAGAAAAATCCAACGTTAAAGTTTTTCACGGACGCCCGGACGCCCGGACGGACGACACGGGTGAGTACATAGACTCACTTTTGCTTCGCATGTGAGTCAAAAATGGAGGCCTTTGGCATCAGAGGTAAGGTACTGAAGTGGCTGGAAAACTATTTGACAGACAGGAAGCAGAAAGTCGTCGTGAACGGCACACAGTCACAGGAGCCGCAGGTGACCAGCAGGATCCCACAAGGATCTGTAATCGGGCCGATAATGTTCGTCCTCTTCATAAATGACCTTCCCACCATCACAAAGTGCCCAGTCAAAATGTTCGCAGATGATACCAAGCTGTACACCAGGAGTGACGTTGAGGGGGGACCGCAGGACTTACAAACTGACCTTGACAAACTACAGATCTGGTCTGAAGAGTGGCTTCTAAAGTTCCACCCGCAGAAATGCAGTGTTGTGAAGATGGGGTCCAAAAAGACACAAGTGACATACTTCATGAACAGTAAAGATGCTGATGGAAAACCCCAGAGATTGCAGCTTGCGGAGAGTGGTGCAGAAAAGGACCTCGGAGTGATGATTGACAGCACACTATCCTTCAAGGATCAAGTAGCACATGCAACATCGAAGGCAAACCGTGTCATTGGAGTCATCCGCCGGTCTTTCGACTATCTGACAGAGCAGACCTTCGTCCTGCTGTACAAAAGCTTGGTGAGACCCAGATTGGAGTACGGCCACTGTGTCTGGCAACCACACCTGAAAACGCTATGCAGTGAAATCGAGGACGTTCAGCGTAGGGCAACCAAACTGCTGTCATCACTCAGAAACAAGACGTACCCAGAGAGACCGCAGGAGAGATGAGTGGCCGAGTGGTTAGCGCGCTGGACCTACAGTCGCTTGCGGCCAGTGGGTGCGGCGTTCGAAGCTGTGCGGTCCCCAGAGTTGCATCCTTGAGCAAGATGCTTAACTCGCATTGCTTCTCCCCACCCAGGAGGGAAACCGGGTACCAAACGGCCCTCTTCAGGGCTACCAAACGGCCCTCCTCAGGGCTTTACAGGTCTTTCGGATGGGACCTTTATAAACCGAGGTCTAGTGTGTGATACGCATGCACAACATCAATCGCGCACTATAAAGATCCTGACGCTCATGTCCTTGACGGGTGAGTGCCGGCCACAGAAAAAATATACCCAGCACGCACAACTCCCCACCCAGGAGTAAAAACCGGGTGTCTGCAGAATCTTCACATTGTTGAAGGCGGCAGACTGAAGAAAGAAGAAGACTCCGAGCACTAAAACTCCCAACCCTGGAGCACAGACGCAAGAGAGGAGATATGATAGAGGTGTACAAATACCTCCATGGTTACTACGATGTGCAGAAACCAACGTTCAAGCTGTCCAGCAACACTGATCTGCGTGGAAACTCGCTGAAACTCCATAAAGACAGCTTTCGGCTGAATATCAGGAAGAACTTCTTCTCACAACGTATCATCAAAACCTGGAATAGCCTACCAGATGCAGTTGTCACAGCTGCCTCAGTCCATGACTTCAAAGTTGCACTCGACAATCACTGGAAAGATCTCCCCACCCTCTACACACCAGAATGCCAAAATATGCAATAGATCTAGTAGTTATAGCCCCCACGCATTGCAGCAAAGTTAGCTTATCACATGGAACGGCAGGCCTCACAAAAGGCCTCAAACGTCGTAAAAGTCAAGTCAAGTCAAGTCAAGTCATTACTCATTACATTCCCACACGAGTGCAGCAAAGACCAAAGTCCGAAGTCTACTGTAAACACAGGCTCCAAGTCCAACATATCACGTCTGAAATCTAACACGAAAGAAACTGGAACAAGCGTTTTCGTGCCTTCTAACAAAGAAGTGCATAGACTGCAAATTGTTCAGCTAGTTTACTGAAGCGTCTACCTACCGGTAGAATTGTTTCCAACTTTCTAATCCGTACGCTGTTACACTCTTTTTGTTGTTTTGGTCTGGTACGTTTGGTGAGAATGTTCTTTTTTCTTTTGAGTTACCTCCCTTATTTCTTTCATAGGGCCATTCGTTGCTCTTCCCTGGGCAGTGCGTCAAGATGATCTCCCTTGTGCAATAGGGATGATTAGATGGGTGGATGATTAGATGGATGGATGGATGAATGGATGGATTGTTGGATGGATGGATTGTTGGACGGATGGGTGGATGGATGGATGGATTGTTGGATGGATGGATTGTTGGATGGATGGACGATGGATGGACGATGGATGTATGGATCGACGAATCGATGGATGGATGGGTGGATGGATGGATGGATGGATCGATCTGTGGGTGGGTGGGTGGATGAATGGATGGGTGGGTGGAGGGGTGGATGGATGGATGTATGGATGGATGGATGGATGGATGGATGGATGGATGGGTGGGTGGATGGATGGATGGATGGATGGATGGATGGATGGGTGGACGGACGGACGGATGGATGGATGGGTCGGTGGGCGGGAGTATGGGTACGTGTGACTGATTGGTAGGACCTCATGCAATACTTACTATGGTATCAAAGCCACCTCCATGATTCCATGGATAATGAATGATGCCTCGAAGGGGCTCCGTTATTAATGAGTTAGTCATGGACTCTGATAAAGTCCTGTGCAAACTGACGTCACGCTGTGTGCGCGAAGATCATTGCCTATAACTGAGTGAGACGTTTGTATGGCCTAAAAAGGAATTGTGATGCAATTGTCGAGGGTATTCTGTTCCAGTGTCAGCTCGTGCAACACACACACACACACACACGAACACACACACACACACACACACACACACACACACGGCCGTCACCCCTGCAGTGAAGCTGAACATGGCGTGCAAGTGGGGAGGGGCCGCTATTGCGGAGGGCCGCTATTGCGAGATTTAAAAAAAAAAGTTCTTAAGCAATTTTGATTCTTTTGTCCTAAAACGCCAAAAAAAAACACTTTTGTTTTGTTTTTTTATTTATAAATTTTTTCGTTTTTTTTTTCTATTGCGGGGGGCCGCTATTGCGGGATTTTTTAAACAAAAGCTCTTAAGGCCATTTTGATTCTTTTGTCCTAAAACGCCTAAAAAGCCATATAATTTGTTTTACTCTTTTTTGAAAAAACTTAGAAATGTTTCGGACCTCTATCATCTTTGCCTCTATTGAGGGATTTTTTTTTGGTCAAAAGTTCTTAAGGCCATTTTGATTCCCGCATTGTGAGTCGACGCTTTGTCTAGGCTAGAATGAATATCCGAGACAAGGGAGTGACGTTGTTTCCTTTGGTCTTAGCCGCGGAAGCGCGCTTTGTGCTTTGATGGAGGGAGTGACGTTGTTTCCTTGGATTTTAGCCGCGGAGGCACGCTTTGTTCTTTGATGGAGGAAGTGCGTCATGACGTTAATTGTTTCCTCTGATCTTGACCGATAGGGCCGCCGAGAGAGAGAAGACTGATTAGGAAGTGTGTGTGTTTTATCAATAAGGGGCGAAGCTTTATATTCTAACTCCATCCCACATTTGACTCTCAACGGGTGGTCCCTACGCTGGACACAAACGTGACAAAAAGTAACGCGTCCGGGTTTAGGTGAAACTCCCCGGACAGGCTAAGTCAGTCAGGCGGGGTGGTGGGTGCGGCCTAGGCTGAGCGCTATCGGTAAAACCCGAAAACATTTCTAAGTTGCTTTTTAAAGTAACACAAATTGTATGGTTTTTTAGACGTTTTAGGACAAAAGAATCAAAATGGCCTTAAGAACTTTTGTTTAAAAAATCCCGCAATAGCGGCCCCCCCCCCCCCCCACAATAGAAAAAAACCCGAAAACATTTCTAAGTTAAAAAAGTAACAAAATTGTTATGGTTTTTAGGCGTTTTAGACAAAAGATTCAAAATTGCCTTAAGAACTTAATTTTGTTTTAAAAATAAATCCCGCAATAGCGGCCCTCCAAATAGCGGCCCTCCGCAATAGAGAGCTGACCCCGTGCAGGCATGCTGTAGTACTTTGACTGTGGGAGCCGTCTCCGTCCTTTTGTCCGAGTTTATACATGAAAGGTTTGAATCTGCAAAAGCACAGTCCATGTATCTATTTTTACTCGTCCCTCTTATCCATTTTAATTTGTAAAATCTGCATTTTTTATGGTACTTTTATTCTTAAATACCTAAGAAGTGCACTCATTATCATATTCGGGTGCAGGACGTTATGTCCCTTTTGCCTGAATGCCCCGTGCCTGGATTAGGGTTAGTGTTAGTGTTAGGGTTAACCCTAACCCTAACCCTAATCCAGGCACGGGGCATTCAGACAAAAGGGGCATAACGTCCAGGATCTCAAACAGATTTAGATTATAAACCATTGCACTTATCATGATAACTTTTGTACCTTCGAAAGAGATTCATTGTACTTTGTAATGAAACAACAATTTGAAAATCGCTGAAGATATTGAACCAAATCATGTATGAGGACCAGCCACACGATAATAAATTTGACTTATGGGCCTCGACACCGAGCATATGAGACCCCACACCATAGAGCAAGTAGAATTTTGCATCAAACAAACAAGCTACAGCCCATTAGTGTGGGTATGTGTTGTGTATGTCAATTTTGAGATCCTTGTAGAAAAATGGTCTATGGTATTTTTTAAAAATCTAAATAGGTAAGTCTACCTGCTGCTTATGAAATATACATTTAGAGAAATGCATTTTCATGAGAGTGGGTAGTTGATGGTTATTTTAAAGTATGACAGAAAATGTCCTCATTATATTGAGCTCTCGCTCTTTATTTTAATTTTGCTTCACACGCACGAGCACACACACACACACACACACACACACACACACACATGCACACACACACACACACACACGCACACACACACACACACACACACACACACACACACACACACACACACACACACACACACACACACACACACATGCACACACTCACACACACACACACACACACATGCACACACACACACACACATGCACACACACACACACATGTATGCACACACACACACACACACACACACACACACACACACACACACACACACACACACACACACACACACATGCACACACACACGCACGAGCACACACACACACATGCACACACACACACACACACACATGCACACACACATGCACACACACACACACACACACACACACACACATGCACACACACACACACACACACACATGCACACACACACACACATGTATGCACACACATGCATGCACACACAGAGACATACACATATGCATGCACACACAGAGACATACACATATGCATGCACACATAGACATATGCATGCATGCATGTATGCACACACACACACACACACACACAAACACACACACACACGCACGCTTTTGATTTCCACGGATGCACAATACCAATCCAACAGAAAAATTAACTCTCAGCTCTCACCCATTTTGTCTTCTGGCAGGATCTTATGAAGCGCTGAATTTTGATAGAAACTGCTAAAAGAAATGGTGATAACATCTTTAACATGTAATCCTTTTTTGGTGTTCTAAATGAAAAGCATAATTCTCTGGGCATTATGCTGCTGTATCAAACATATACTACCCAATGAGCGATACAATGCTGGTAGAAAAAGCTGACAAGGAATTCAATTCTTGTTCCACAGATGAGATTCACCATGACAATGCACGCTTGTGCTAAATACAGACAGTACAGAGCTTTCTTTTTCCTTGATGAAGAGTGATGAAAGAAACAACTATAACAAGTTTTGTTGAAATGAGGTTTTACTTAAGAATATGTGCAGTAGCAATGAACCAAAGAAGAATCACATCAATGATACACCAAATGTAAGACTATCATATCAACAATTGTCTGGAATAAAATCTGAATTAACACATGGTAAACATACACGTGGAGTATAAGCATTTGTTCCCACTTAAAGCTAAACGTGAAATTGTCTTGAAAGGTATACATTCATTGAATTAGGAAAAGAAAGGATTAATACTAACATGAAAAGACATCTAAGAAATATCACACATTATTATCAATTATCAGTACTATAAACTCTCATAATCTTCTCATTGGCACTACAGGAGTAACACATTGTGCAGCTAAACACTTGGCTAATAAAGTAGAAAAAGAAAGGATTAAAACATACATGAAAAGACATCTAAGAAATATCACACATTATTGTCAATTATCCAAAAAATAAACTCTCAGAATCTTCTCATTGGCACTACATGAGTAACAAATTGTGCAGCAAAACACTTGACTTAAAAGGTTTGTGAAATCCTGGAGCTAAGCACTCCACACAAAAAGGGATAGGAAATCTCTGGATAAAAGCTCCTATTATAAATGTAAAATCTTGGAGGTAAATACTCAACTAAAGCCTTTAATCACCGGTTTGCATTCTGAAAGCCAAAGCTTGCTAAAGCCTTTTTCACAACGCACTGATGCACTCAAGTTGCATGAAACTAGCACCATCTCCTCAACCTGGACTGCATTCTAACCTGACCGGAATGGTCTATGGTTCCTACTGTTTCACGTCCCACACAGCCTTTCCCATGCTATTCCCCTACTGACCTCGCTGGAAGCCAAGTCTCAGCTGCTCCCTCTACACTTCCGCCTCTACATGTTCTCTGTTTAGCAGCCAAGTGACGACATTGGGGAAGCCATGTCCTGTGTTCCCTCACATTGTGGCAGGACTTACAACAATGAGTAGAAAAACTGAAGAGCTGCCACACATTCACTGAGTGACAAGGGGCGGTATGGGAAAGGCATCAACGGTGGTGTACAGATTCAAGGGACGTGGTACATTCTAGAGGGTGTAAGAGACAGAAAGCCAGTTCTGAGACCTCTACTGCACTCTGTACTTCACACTGAACAATCATCATATTGCTCATTTATGCACAAAATTATCATCCTGAGCAAAATAGGCACACGACTGAAGAAGATGGATTTCTTTGTATGAATGCTGACTTTCACTTGTTTGGGGATTTTCTGTGAAGAAACATCAAAAGCCTTGAACCAAAAAGTAAAGGTAATATTTTGTGGTTGTGAAGAACCTTACGATCATGTTTTGCAGTTCACTGTGATGGTAATACACTGTCTGTGACACGTTTTAAGTACTTGGATCAAATGTGACGCGGACACCTGTCAAATATGAGCAATTCCTGACAAGCAATTAAAGATTCATCTTTTGATGACAATTGCCAACATAATTTGCATACAAAAAACCTTTGACCTTTACAAAGAGATCTTTCTTGAGTGCTAGGCAGGCAAAATGCATTAAATTTGACAAATTAAATATGATGGAAGGTGAAGCTCCTTTAAGGATGATTATTATATATTTTTTTGCATGTCAAAATTTCCTTCTGATTCAACAATATATCATTTCATGCATTAAACATCTGCATGTACTTCCATAATAAACATTAATACATTCTGGTTAAACGTAAATGGTGGCCTAAAAATTACATTGATACTTTTATGTACATTTGCAGGCACTGTAAGTTTCCACATAAAAATCTTATGCAGGTCTAAACATACAAGACATGCTAAGAATCATTCATTAACTCTGGACCTTATTCATCAACTATCCCCTTGAAACATAGTATAATACATAGTTTCAACAAGTTAGCTGGCTAAAAAATAACACATGCTGAAAATCGCCTATCAAAAGACTGAGGACAACAGTCCATCAACAACATGAACTTCAGAAACAGCTTCAGGACTTTAAGAAGCACAACAAAGGACCCAGCCTAGTTGCGGGGTGTGGCCACCAGCCTCATGTGGCTGGGGGCACGAGAGAAGGCACTCTGGACAACGGTGCACCTATCTGACTCTCCCTCAGGCAGAGAGAAGGTGAACTTGTGCAGCAGCCCAGCAAAGAGCAGGTGAAGCTCAGGTCGAGCCACGCCCTCTCCCAGACAGTTTCGGTACCCGGCAGAGAAGGGCAGCCAGCTCTGGGGTTTAGGGGCCAGCTTGCCTGTAGCCTCCAAGAAACGCTCAGGGCGGAACTTCTCAGGTTCTGGCCACTGAGCTGGGTCGTTGTGCAAGGCGTGCACATTGATCATCACCATGGTCCCTGCTGGAACCTCATAGCCTCCTGCAGAAAAGCAACAGTAGACCATGCAGATGGCAGTCACTAGGGACAGCCACAGATGTTCAGTATGAATCAGTCTTCTTGGCTGTCATTCCCCTGACCTGCAGTCTTGACAGATGTGGTAAACATGTCCTTCTGTCACAAAGATTATGTCTTCATGGAATGGTTTCTAATAAAAGTAAAGGTATAGGTAAAGGTGCTCTTTTTTATACTGAGACTTTTTCACCCATTGATGGATGCTCAAACCGAACACATTAACCCCCTGGTCATCAGGTTACCTCTTTGTATCACTCCTACACCGTCTCAACTTCCTGGGGAGCATGCAACCAGGCTGCAGATGAACGCGCCAAAGTTATCTCTCACAATCTTCCAACTCAGCCGTCACAGATGCCCATTTTACTCCTGGGTGGGGAGAAGCAATGTGAGTAAAGCACCTTGCTCAAGGATGCAACTCTAGAATCTGCGCAGCTTCGAGCGACGTACCCACTAGCCGCAAGCGACAGCAGGTCAAGTGAGCTAACCACTTGGCCATGGAATCCCAAATACAGAACTGAATCCCTGTAGAGAGGGGGAAACAAACCCAGAGGACTCAGGCAATGACCAAACCCTTAACCTCTTGGTTAATATGAGAATGAACATATTAAGAGCTCTGAGTGGATTCACAAGGGCACTGACCAAACTTGGTCAATGGGATGGAGTTATGAAAGATACATCTACTCATGCTTTTCTTTAAGGGAGCTTATGCTTGTTCATACTCCTCTATGTGTGAAATCTGAATGGAGACAGATCATGTCATAAGCTGTAACCACAATAAACACCATTCCTAAGTCAAGGGATAAATAGTTATCATTTTACCCCATTTGTGTGGGTGCCAAGTACATGACAAATAGTTGTAGTAGTGGTAGCAGTAGAAGTTGCAGCAGCTGTAGTGCTTGTGGTGGTGATGGTAATAGATACCAATGCAGATATGGAAACATCAAAATCATTGAGGGAAATGTTATCCATAGTTGCCACTTTGCAGTAGCTCCAGCCAGATTATAGAGAACAGTGATGTCAGCACTGGCCTCCACACTACAGCTGCAAACCCTTATCACAACCCACATTGTTGTCGCCCTTCATCAACAGAACTCTACAAACAGTCCTCAAAAGCAAGCTTGCACTCCTGGATAGAGGACTCCATGCAAGCTCAGTGGAAAGCCTATGGCAGGAACTCTTCTGTGTAAAGACCATCTTCCTCTTTGCTTCTTCTGCAGTCTTCAAGAAAGTTGAGACTAGACCCAATGGTGGGTTTCAAACTGTACTATTTCCTAATCCAAACCTCACAAATACAAAACTCCCCTAAAATTATCTGTGTGACATAGATCTTGATAACAGAAACACTCATCTGGACAGATTCCCCAGCATTTGGCAAATTTAATAAGGCCTGATGCACTCACTTTCTTCTGATGATCCTGTACTCTCACTTTAGGCATACTAGAAGATATTTAGACTTCTCATTGCCAAATTTGCAACTTTAGGCATCCACTCTAGAAACACCCTGTCAAGAGCTTTCTCTCTCTATCTGACCTAAGAATAAGGTCAATTACATCGTTTCATAGAGATTTCTGAGGCTAA
>JAWQFJ010002001.1:60581-93518 GCA_034096865.1 Theodoxus fluviatilis
GAGAAACCGAGACAATGAGAGTGTAAGAAATGGAGACAAGTGCCTTTGTGTTAATTTATGGTTACTGGAAGAAATTTTGCAGCAACCTTTTTGAAGCAAGAAACAAAAAAGGTCATGCATTCACACCAAACGAAGATAGAACTTTGCTCCACATGTCTGGCCACTCACTGGGAGTTGAAGCACACGGCATGGAGCATGCTGGTGACTGCACAAGCAAAGAGGTGACAAGGGTCAAAAGGTCCTCTTTCTTTCCCAATCATCACCACCAGCTCCTTCAGCACTTCGTCTGCATTCTTCTCCAGGTTTCTCCCAGCCATGTACTGCCTGCATTCAAGCACATCTTTCAAGGATAAAATTTCATACGAATTTCTAGAAAAAAAGAGATTTTTGGGGGGTGGGTGGGGGGTGGAGGGAGGAGGATCGTAACTACCATCGTGATAACGGTTCTAAACAATAAAGAGAAAGATAAACAGCAAAACCCCTCTTTTACAACTTTATAAAATCTCAGGAAAATCGGTCTTAACAGAGGGGGAGTCTTAAAAGAGGGGGTGAAGTGAATTGCATTATTACTCAACATTTTATGTAGGAAAATGAAAAAAGCATGCACAAAAGACAAAATGCATTAGATTCACATACCTTTATTAGACATACATTGTTTCTGTCGCGAGCAGGTTGGGTATTGAAGGTTAATTTTATCGTTCATGTACTTGTTGTGCGCGATTCTTGTCCTTGTCGGGTTTTTGTTTCTCTCTTTTTGGAGTGATCGGGAAATTGTGACGTCATCAGCTTCGAGTCGACGTCACTGGGTTCAGTCGGTTTTGAGAAGGGATTTGGCAGGACCGGTTGAGCGGTACGTGCCAACGAACCTAGAGTGGCTCGACTTCTGTCGGCCCAGAGCGTGGCTTGGCCTCTGTCAGCCCGGGAAAAGATTTGGCGACTTTATTGTCGTTGTCGGCAAGCCGATCAGAATCAGCACCAGGGGAGGAACCGAGTTTCGTCCATGTGAGTAATTGTTGTGTGTAAAAGTCGTTGTGTAAGTTTTCACTAGGTTGTGAGTTTGCTGTTTTAGGGGCGGGTGGGGAAGTTGCATTAGGTAATGAAATTTCCGAACTGTAGTTTTGACGTTAAAAATCGTTTCATGGTTCATGGTAGGATTGCTGTTTTGATTTGAGGTATTTGAGTAACAGTTAAGATTGATTGAAATGGGCCTAGTTTGGGAAAAGGCTAAGACAGCGTTTTGACGGAGTACCGTCATGTTTGTGACGGGTTTGAGTTGTGAATTGCGTGCTATGCATTATGCTATAGTTGCTAATTCTGGCCATTTAGGCCTGGGTGTTTTTATTCCGTTTACATGGTCCACGTCCTGCGTCATCCAAGGTCCTTGATGTTTCCCCTTGAGGTCGACATCGGCCCGAGTCTTCACTGTTAAACATCGCCGTCGTCATCGTCCAGGGGCCAGCCGCTCCTCATCGCTGTCATCGTCACCCAATGTTCCCCGTTCTGCGGCTTGTCGCAGAGGGAGGCCATGAGACAGTGGGGTCAGCTGTAGTGGTTTGGTACTGACGTGAGAGACAGTGTTGGACAGTCAAGGTGTTGTGTGTGGACGGGAAAGTGACGGCGTTGGGCAGTCGTGGGGAAAGTTGCCCCGGCGTGAGAGAGTCCGCTGGTTGAGCAACCGTTTCTGTTGTTGTGGGGTTTGAGGGACTGTGGGGTATTGTTGTGGCTCAGTCCGTGGCCAACCGTTGGGTTTTTGTGTGATTTGTGAGGAATGTATTTTCACATGTATTTGGGTTAGGATGTGCGGGTAGTATTGTTTCATCTTTTCATTGTTAGATTGCATAAGTGTGAGTCATCAATCATTTATTATCATTGCCATCCATCAGTTTCACCTCCTTTCATTCATTTTGCGGGTTTGTTGAAGTATAATTAAATTCTTATTGGTTAAAAAGCAGATTTGAGTTCCTGACTTCCTCTGCATGAGAGGGTAAGGTCCCACCCAGTGGGTGAGGGCGCGACATTGGGGGCTCGTCTAGGGATATGCCAAATTTCATTTCGCTCAGGAACTCTATTTGTTTTGTTGTATAATTCAGGGTAATAGGGTGTTTTGTGTGGTCATTGGTTGTCTTTGTGTTGTTTCGTGTTGGTGAGTGTTCCCAGTCATGCTTGAAGCATAAAGTAGGAGTGGTCTAATTTTTTTTATAACCAAAAGTACTTTCAGGAAAGACTGCTCGGGGTTCTGAAAGTAGTAAGGTCTTGGCTGTTCGGCGCCCATGTTGACCCGGTCCAAGGCAATGGCGGAGAAAGCAGCGGCAAGTCAGACCGAGGAAGGTCATGTGGAGCATGGGCAGGGGGAAGGGGTGCTTCGATCGCTGGTTGAAGCTACACCTCGTGGTAGGCGTAAGTCACCATCTTCGTCGAGGAGGGGGCGCGGTCGAGGTAAGCCATTTGATTTTTCGGTGCGACAGAGGGGCGGTTACCTCACGCCCGGCCAAGCTGAAGCAGGGTTGGGGGTACCTCCAGGGGAGGGTGACGAATACGAGGGGGAAATTCCAGGGTTGCTCTCACCTGGAGTAGACACTAGTAATATGCTTCTACAGTTGTTGCAGATGGAGAGGGAGGAGCGGAAGCGTCGTGAGGTGAAGGAGGAGGAGGAGCGGAAGCGTCGTGAGGTGAAGGAAGAAGAGGAGCGGAAGCGTCGTGAGGAGAAGGAGGAAGAGCAGCGTAAGGAAGAAAGGGAAGAGCGGAAGCGTCGCGAGAAGAAAGAAGAGGAGAAGGAGAAGAAGGAGGAGGAGGAGCGGAAGCGTCGTGAGGAGAAGGAGGAGGAGGAGCGGAAGCGTCGTGAGGAGAAGGAGGAAGAGCAGCGTAAGGAAGAAAGGGAGGAGCGGAAGCGTCGCGAGAAGAAAGAAGAGGAGAAGGAGAAGAAGGAGGAGGAGGAGCGGAAGCGTCGTGAGGAGAAGGAGGAAGAGCAGCGTAAGGAAGAAAGGGAGGAGCGGAAGCGTCGCGAGAAGAAAGAAGAGGAGAAGGAGAAGAAGGAGGAGGAGGAGCGGAAGCGCCGCGAAGAGAGAGAAGAGAAGAGAGAAAAAGCTAGAGTAGAGAGGGAGGAAAAGACTATTAAGGGAGTGAAGATTCCGGTATTAGAAGAGAGTGACAACATTGATGAGTATCTCAGCCAGTTTGAGCAGATAGCTGACACTCAGGGGTGGAAGAGGGAAACGTGGGTAGCACGTATTTTACCTCAGCTCAGAGGTACAGCTAGGTCGTTGTATTTCACACTCCCAGCCGAAGAAGCGGGGAACTATGATACGTTCCGGGACGCCCTATTGAAACGTTTCAACCTCACGGCAGAAGGATACAGGAGAAAGTTCCGGGAGGCGAGGAAGGAGTTAGGGGAGTCCTTTGCCCAGTTTGTGGTGAGAATCAAGAGCTACTTTCACAAGTGGGTTTGTTTATCCAACAAGAGTTTCGATGATCCTCAGGATCTAGTAGATGTGATCGTGACGGAGCAGTTGATGGAGACCTTGTCTTCTGATCTAGCGGTCAAGGTCAGGGAGCGGAAGCCAGTGAGCGTGGTTGAAGCTGCTGAGGCCGCAGACATAGTAGTTGAGGCTAAGAGATCAGTGAAGAAGTCCCAGATTTTATCCACTAATGCAAGCCCGTCGAAAAGAGATTCAGGGGAAGAAGAGAAAGCAGAAGAGGGTAAGGGCTCTAGCTCCCCGAGTAGCATCCGAGAAGCTAAAGAGAAAGGGCTGTGCTTCAGATGTTTCCGAAAGGGGCATTTGAAGAAGGACTGCAAGCGAGTGGGGATGGTCGTTAGGTCACCAATGGGTGGGGTCGCGAGTTCCCCAGGGAAACTCGTCCCAGGCAGGGTGCCTTCACTGTGCAAGTCGTGTTGCCAGAGACCGTTTGAGCCGCGATGTATGGTCCGGCTGAATGGGGCTGAGGTGCCTGCTCTGAGAGATACGGGGTCAGATGCTCTTATTGTCGATTCGCAACTTGTCCCTCCTAGCGCGTTGACTGGTAGGAAGCAGTACGTGACGTTGGCCTCCACAAATTACCAGACTGCTTGTGACATGGCTGTGGTTGATTTGGTCTCACCATTCTTCACAGGGAAAGCAGTAGGCCTCGTCATGAAAAACCCTTTGCTCCCAGTCATCATAGGGAACGAGGTAGAGTTGGAGGATGGACAAGTGATTAGGGTCCCGGTATACAACAGGGATCCCGAAGTAGGCATCGCGGAAACGAGGGCGCAGGCACGCAAGAAGCAGGGGGCCGGCGAACCCGTTGTGGTAGCTGGGCCGTTAATTGGACAGACAGGGCCGGAAGAGGTGGCCGAGATGCAGTCTGGGGATGAGACTCTGGAAAGGGTTCGCGAATATGCCCGGACTGGGAAGCAGGTAGTCTCGGGAAAAGGTGCGATCAGTTTCGTGAAGAAGGGGGCTCTCTACCATAGGGTGTTTTCAGGGCCATCCGGGTCCTACAGTCAGTTGGTCGTTCCCAAGCGGCTGCGACGGGAAGTGCTGAAGTGGGCTCATGATCCACCTATGACTGGGCACCTCGGGGTCAGGGCAACCAGGAAGAAAATATGGAAGACTTTCTACTGGCCGGGCCTATGTGTAGACGTAAAGAGGTTTTGCGCGTCCTGCGACGCATGTCAGGGTAGGGGTGCCAGCGTTGGGAGGAGTCAGTCTGGATTGCAGCTGCGGCCGTCTGGACCCCCAAGGTTCTGTAGTTCGGTCAGGAAGGTGGACCTCTCGTCTGGGTTGAACTTCTGCGGTTCAGGCGTTGTTTCAACTGGGGGGTCATTCCTAGGAGAGAAAATGTTGGTGCGGACTATCTGAGCAGGATGTCCTAGGGTTGTTCGAGCATTCAGCTCATTCTGTGGTGTTTTCTGCAACCTTCTCTGCTCCGGATTTGTTACAAAACTGGTAGTTTTGTTTTAAGGGGGGGGATATGTCGCGAGCAGGTTGGGTATTGAAGGTTAATTTTATCGTTCATGTACTTGTTGTGCGCGATTCTTGTCCTTGTCGGGTTTTTGTTTCTCTCTTTTTGGAGTGATCGGGAAATTGTGACGTCATCAGCTTCGAGTCGACGTCACTGGGTTCAGTCGGTTTTGAGAAGGGATTTGGCAGGACCGGTTGAGCGGTACGTGCCAACGAACCTAGAGTGGCTCGACTTCTGTCGGCCCAGAGCGTGGCTTGGCCTCTGTCAGCCCGGGAAAAGATTTGGCGACTTTATTGTCGTTGTCGGCAAGCCGATCAGAATCAGCACCAGGGGAGGAACCGAGTTTCGTCCATGTGAGTAATTGTTGTGTGTAAAAGTCGTTGTGTAAGTTTTCACTAGGTTGTGAGTTTGCTGTTTTAGGGGCGGGTGGGGAAGTTGCATTAGGTAATGAAATTTCCGAACTGTAGTTTTGACGTTAAAAATCGTTTCATGGTTCATGGTAGGATTGCTGTTTTGATTTGAGGTATTTGAGTAACAGTTAAGATTGATTGAAATGGGCCTAGTTTGGGGAAAGGCTAAGACAGCGTTTTGACGGAGTACCGTCATGTTTGTGACGGGTTTGAGTTGTGAATTGCGTGCTATGCATTATGCTATAGTTGCTAATTCTGGCCATTTAGGCCTGGGTGTTTTTATTCCGTTTACATGGTCCACGTCCTGCGTCATCCAAGGTCCTTGATGCTTCCCCTTGAGGTCGACATCGGCCCGAGTCTTCACTGTTAAACATCGCCGTCGTCATCGTCCAGGGGCCAGCCGCTCCTCATCGCTGTCATCGTCACCCAATGTTCCCCGTTCTGCGGCTTGTCGCAGAGGGAGGCCATGAGACAGTGGGGTCAGCTGTAGTGGTTTGGTACTGACGTGAGAGACAGTGTTGGACAGTCAAGGTGTTGTGTGTGGACGGGAAAGTGACAGCGTTGGGCAGTCGTGGGGAAAGTTGCCCCGGCGTGAGAGAGTCCGCTGGTTGAGCAACCGTTTTTGTTGTTGTGGGGTTTGACGGACTGTGGGGTATTGTTGTGGCTCAGTCCGTGGCCAACCGTTGGGTTTTTGTGTGATTTGTGAGGAATGTATTTTCACATGTATTTGGGTTAGGATGTGCGGGTAGTATTGTTTCATCTTTTCATTGTTAGATTGCATAAGTGGGAGTCATCAATCATTTATTATCATTGCCATCCATCAGTTTCACCTCCTTTCATTCATTTTGCGGGTTTGTTGAAGTATAATTAAATTCTTATTGGTTAAAAAGCAGATTTGAGTTCCTGACTTCCTCTGCATGAGAGGGTAAGGTCCCACCCAGTGGGTGAGGGCGCGACAGATTCAATTATTCAGTTACCATGTTGACTCACTCTCTCTCTCTCTCTCTCTCTCTCTCTCTCTCTCTCTCTCTCTCTCTCTCTCTCTCTCTCTCTCTCTCTCTCTCTCTCTCTCTCTCTCTCTCTCTCTCTCGCTTACTCCACAAACCCTTCCCCTTTATGGCTTGCTCTCTCCCGTCATTATGTCTGCCCCCTCCCCTTCCATCTCCACCCCCCACCCCCCCACCTCTCTCTCTCTCTCTCTCTCTCTCTCTCTCTCTCAAGACGAAATTCTTGGGCACCCCCCCACCCCCAAGATAAGCATGCCATCTGGTACACCTGCAATGCTTCCCCACTCCCTGTCAACACAAAATATTAATATTTTCCTCTTGAACTCTAGTTAAACCCCTTGCCTTGTTGATAAATAGTTCATGATGTTATAGAGTTTGATTTTCACTTGCCGAAAAGAGAAAATGAACAGAATGTGAAGGATGGTTAGAGAAAAGGTCATACAATTCCTGGAAATGATGGTCGTAAGTTGCAATGAAGGGGGAGCAATAAATGAGGGGCAGATAAAGAAGAAAAACTGTCCGTCAGCAGTATTCCAGTCTTAAATGAAGGGGTCATATTTCAGGGGTTCCACTGTACTGTCATGTGATGGAGGGGTCATATTTCAGGGGTTCCACTGTACTGTCATGTGATGAAGGGGTCATATTTCAGGGGTTCCACTGTACTGTCATGTGATGAAGGGGTCATATTTCAGGGGTTCCACTGTACTGTCATGTGATGAGGGGGTCATATTTCAGGGGTTCCACTGTACTGTCATGTGATGAAGGGGTCATATTTCAGGGGTTCCACTGTACTGTCATGTGATGAAGGGGTCATATTTCAGGGGTTCCACTGTACTGTCATGTGATGAAGGGGTCATATTTCAGGGGTTCCACTGTACTGTCATGTGATGAGGGGGGCATATTTCAGGGGTTCCACTGTACTGTTATGTGATGAAGGGGTCATATTTCAGGGGTTCCACTGCACTGTCATGTGATGAAGGGGTCATATTTCAGGGGTTCCACTGTACTGTCATGTGATGAAGGGGTCATATTTCAGGGGTTCCACTGTACTGTCATGTGATGAAGGGGTCATATTTCAGGGGTTCCACTGTACTGTCATGTGATGAAGGGGTCATATTTCAGGGGTTCCACTGCACTGTCATGTGATGGAGGGGTCATATTTCAGGGGTTCCACTGTACTGTCATGTGATGAAGGGGTCATATTTCAGGGGTTCCACTGTACTGTCATGTGATGAAGGGGTCATATTTCAGGGGTTCCACTGTACTGTCATGTGATGAAGGGGTCATATTTCAGGGGTTCCACTGCACTGTCATGTGATGGAGGGGTCATATTTCAGGGGTTCCACTGTACTGTCATGTGATGAAGGGGTCATATTTCAGGGGTTCCACTGTACTGTCATGTGATGAAGGGGTCATATTTCAGGGGTTCCACTGTAATGTCATGTGATGAAGGGGTCATATTTCAGGGGTTCCACTGTACTGTCATGTGATGAAGGGGTCATATTTCAGGGGTTCCACTGTACTGTCATGTGATGAGGGGGTCATATTTCAGGGGTTCCACTGTACTGTCATGTGATATTTTAGGCTCCATTCAGGACCAGGGAAGTCCTGTTCAGCAACTTCCAAAGCTGAGATTTTGGTCTAAGTTATACCGGAAGTCAGCATGCATTATGATAACAAAGCTTCAGATTTCACTGTTAAAAATCTTGAGAAGATACACCTTGCAACTTAAAGCCTCTGGAAAAGGAAAAAAGACAATAATCAAATCCAAAAATGGAATCCAACAGAATTGTTCAAGAAACCATCTGTGAAATAACTTCCTGCTGTTTTCAGGCTTTTTCTTTCATTGTACTTTTTTCCCTCTTACTCCAGAGGCAAAATCAAACCTGGCCATAGGGTGCATCCTTTTCAAAGCTTGATATTTTCCAAATATGTTGTAAACTGGAGGTCACATTTATCAACGGTTATGAGCATGCACAGTTTTAGATTCTGGTGATCAACAATAACTGAGGACATGCAGAATTTCCAGTTTTAACCCCCCAAAAGTGCTAGGAGGTGTTTTTGAACACAATAATCAAGGATATATTCATGAAGGCAATGGCAAACTTGAAAATGTATATTTCTGCAAAACAAGTGGTATATCAAACACTTTCTGATCTAATTGATTGTATCTTTAAAATGATTGCCTGTTACGCCATTCCAGGGACGATGTGGGAAGTAAATGTAATATAGACTACAAGATCAATAAGAAGTTTGACATCACTCCCATCAGCACAGGTACAATAGAGCCATACAAGTTTGAGCCTGCCAGAGTTCTTTGAGCTGAAGAAGCCAGAAAACCTACTGCTAGTCAATGTGACTGCATGCACAAATAAACTGGCATGACTATCTGGTAAGCAGCATTGTCAAAACCACAACTGCCGTGGCTACAGGAAAATATGCTGCACATAGCAGATCTTTGTGTGCATTTAACATCGTACACAGCATCATTTGAAGCAATTGCAACAGCTGTTGAGAGTGAAAATGACAGTGATATTGACTTTGAGTACAAATGACTACAAATGACTAGCTTATATCCAGGCATTCATGTGACCCACATCAGGTAAGTCTTTTGCACTTTACAAACCCCCCCCCCATGTCAGACTGTGTGTGTGGAAACACATGCGTGCTGACATTGGTCCCACTCACATCACAACAATTTCCAGCAATGCAATAGACTAGCACACTTGGAAGAGGCTGATAATAACCACTTTCTGCCTGGGAGGACATATACATTTGTACTGCTCAAAAGGTGCACACTCGCTCCTATGTGATAGCAGCAGGAGTTAGATAACCTCCAGTCTCTCATTCTGACCTCACACATTGGCTTCTTAATTAATTAAAGGTTTACTTTACTCAACAACAACAAAAGGGCGGGGGAGTATTTAAAACAAGATGTGCTGTCTGAACATATTTTTATGGCTGTTTTGTTTTTGAAAAACTTAGCACTTTGCTGTAAAAATCCACTGATGAATGTGATCAATATACATGGACTGGAAATCATTTAATATATTTTTACTCTGAAGTTTAAAAATCTGCAGCCAAGAGAATCCAAAAATACACTTGATCCTGAAACTTTGACCTTGGATACAAAATGGTTAATTAAAAAATAAAGATGATAAAATGTGATATTGATAGTTAAAGATGATCAAATTTCAAACTTGACAGCGACTTTCATTTCCTTGACCGAAAAGTTTCAGAAGAATGTGTACAAAAACAGAGAGGAGCAGCCAGCCTAAGAGTAAGAAGTAGTCAGTTCAGTAGGAGGGCCTTAGAAGCCAAACACAGATGAAACAGTCAATGGGCCTTTTTGAGGGGAAGCTAGGTGTTAATTATGTGATTAAACTGACCAATGAAGTGTTAGTAGTCAGTTCAGTAGGAGGGCCTTAGAAGCCAAACACAGATGAAACAGTCAATGGGCCTTTTTGAGGGGAAGCTAGGTGTTAATTATGTGATTAAACTGACCAATGAAGTGTTAGTAGTCAGTTCAGTAGGAGGGCCTTAGAAGCCAAACACAGATGAAACAGTCAATGGGCCTTTTTGAGGGGAAGCTAGGTGTTAATTATGTGATTAAACTGACCAATGAAGTGTTAGTAGTCAGTTCAGTAGGAGGGCCTTAGAAGCCAAACACAGATGAAACAGTCAATGGGCCTTTTTGAGGGGAAGCTAGGTGTTAATTATGTGATTAAACTGACCAATGAAGTGTTAGTAGTCAGTTCAGTAGGAGGGCCTTAGAAGCCAAACACAGATGAAACAGTCAATGGGCCTTTTTGAGGGGAAGCTAGGTGTTAATTATGTGATTAAACTGACCAATGAAGTGTTAGTAGTCAGTTCAGTAGGAGGGCCTTAGAAGCCAAACACAGATGAAACAGTCAATGGGCCTTTTTGAGGGGAAGCTAGGTGTTAATTATGTGATTAAACTGACCAATGAAGTGTTAGTAGTCAGTTCAGTAGGAGGGCCTTAGAAGCCAAACACAGATGAAACAGTCAATGGGCCTTTTTGAGGGGAAGCTAGGTGTTAATTATGTGATTAAACTGACCAATGAAGTGTTAGTAGTCAGTTCAGTAGGAGGGCCTTAGAAGCCAAACACAGATGAAACAGTCAATGGGCCTTTTTGAGGGGAAGCTAGGTGTTAATTATGTGATTAAACTGACCAATGAAGTGTTAGTAGTCAGTTCAGTAGGAGGGCCTTAGAAGCCAAACACAGATGAAACAGTCAATGGGCCTTTTTGAGGGGAAGCTAGGTGTTAATTATGTGATTAAACTGACCAATGAAGTGTTAGTAGTCAGTTCAGTAGGAGGGCCTTAGAAGCCAAACACAGATGAAACAGTCAATGGGCCTTTTTGAGGGGAAGCTAGGTGTTAATTATGTGATTAAACTGACCAATGAAGTGTTAGTAGTCAGTTCAGTAGGAGGGCCTTAGAAGCCAAACACAGATGAAACAGTCAATGGGCCTTTTTGAGGGGAAGCTAGGTGTTAATTATGTGATTAAACTGACCAATGAAGTGTTAGTAGTCAGTTCAGTAGGAGGGCCTTAGAAGCCAAACACAGATGAAACAGTCAATGGGCCTTTTTGAGGGGAAGCTAGGTGTTAATTATGTGATTAAACTGACCAATGAAGTGTTAGTAGTCAGTTCAGTAGGAGGGCCTTAGAAGCCAAACACAGATGAAACAGTCAATGGGCCTTTTTGAGGGGAAGCTAGGTGTTAATTATGTGATTAAACTGACCAATGAAGTGTTAGTAGTCAGTTCAGTAGGAGGGCCTTAGAAGCCAAACACAGATGAAACAGTCAATGGGCCTTTTTGAGGGGAAGCTAGGTGTTAATTATGTGATTAAACTGACCAATGAAGTGTTAGTAGTCAGTTCAGTAGGAGGGCCTTAGAAGCCAAACACAGATGAAACAGTCAATGGGCCTTTTTGAGGGGAAGCTAGGTGTTAATTATGTGATTAAACTGACCAATGAAGTGTTAGTAGTCAGTTCAGTAGGAGGGCCTTAGAAGCCAAACACAGATGAAACAGTCAATGGGCCTTTTTGAGGGGAAGCTAGGTGTTAATTATGTGATTAAACTGACCAATGAAGTGTTAGTAGTCAGTTCAGTAGGAGGGCCTTAGAAGCCAAACACAGATGAAACAGTCAATGGGCCTTTTTGAGGGGAAGCTAGGTGTTAATTATGTGATTAAACTGACCAATGAAGTGTTAGTAGTCAGTTCAGTAGGAGGGCCTTAGAAGCCAAACACAGATGAAACAGTCAATGGGCCTTTTTGGGAGAATCTAGGTGTTAATTATGTGATTAAACTGACCAATGAAGTGTTAGTAGTCAGTTCAGTAGGAGGGCCTTAGAAGCCAAACACAGATGAAACAGTCAATGGGCCTTTTTTGGGAGAATCTAGGTGTTAATTATGTGATTAAACTGACCAATGAAGTGTTAGTAGTCAGTTCAGTAGGAGGGCCTTAGAAGCCAAACACAGATGAAACAGTCAATGGGCCTTTTTTGGGAGAATCTAGGTGTTAATTATGTGATTAAACTGACCAATGAAGTGTTAGTAGTCAGTTCAGTAGGAGGGCCTTAGAAGCCAAACACAGATGAAACAGTCAATGGGCCTTTTTGAGGGGAAGCTAGGTGTTAATTATGTGATTAAACTGACCAATGAAGTGTTAGTAGTCAGTTCAGTAGGAGGGCCTTAGAAGCCAAACACAGATGAAACAGTCAATGGGCCTTTTTGAGGGGAAGCTAGGTGTTAATTATGTGATTAAACTGACCAATGAAGTGTTAGTAGTCAGTTCAGTAGGAGGGCCTTAGAAGCCAAACACAGATGAAACAGTCAATGGGCCTTTTTTGGGAGAATCTAGGTGTTAATTATGTGATTAAACTGACCAATGAAGTGTTAGTAGTCAGTTCAGTAGGAGGGCCTTAGAAGCCAAACACAGATGAAACAGTCAATGGGCCTTTTTGAGGGGAAGCTAGGTGTTAATTATGTGATTAAACTGACCAATGAAGTGTTAGTAGTCAGTTCAGTAGGAGGGCCTTAGAAGCCAAACACAGATGAAACAGTCAATGGGCCTTTTTGAGGGGAAGCTAGGTGTTAATTATGTGATTAAACTGACCAATGAAGTGTTAGTAGTCAGTTCAGTAGGAGGGCCTTAGAAGCCAAACACAGATGAAACAGTCAATGGGCCTTTTTGAGGGGAAGCTAGGTGTTAATTATGTGATTAAACTGACCAATGAAGTGTTAGTAGTCAGATCAGTAAACCTGAGAGCCTTTGAAGCCAGACGACGGTGGAGCTTCCATATCGGTCCATAGTCACCCAGAACAATGTCCTTCCCTCCCTCTGAGAACTCATGAGCTGAAAATCACAACATCCAGTGACGTATCTGCTGATGGCTTCAAGTAAAGTCAGTTTAGTTGATAAATCTGAAAGTTCTGTTGTTTAAATTTGCCATACAATTGACACCAATCTTTTAATCAAATTCCTGATTAGAAAAATTCATGAGTCTCTTATGGATCTGCAAGCAGAAAATAATTGGAAGTATGCCACTTTATTTTCCTCTGATTCAGCTACAAACACACACGTGATCTCTGTTAGTTACAGTGTAACACGCAGCCACCCAGATAATGCCCCCTCATCAGCTGGAACCCCTGGCTGCTGGGCTTTAAGGGTCTGCTCCACTAGTTATCTCCCTTTATCATCTATACTTGACACTGATCATCACTTTGACCTTTATGTTGGTGACCTTCATTAACTCTGTTAAAAACATTTCAACCATCATAAAAACTTAGACACACAACTTATAAAACACAGAATTAAAATAGTTTTATGTAAGCAACAGACTTACTGGAGAACGTGGAAACTCTTCCTGCAAAATCGCTCCCTTTCTTGACCATGGCCTCCAGGGTGACTTCAATGTTGTTGAGCACAATGCATCGTATGGGGCCTGCAACACAGAGTACAGAACCTTCTTTGTACAACAAGAGTGCAACACTGTACAGAGCACACAGGTGTTTGTATTACAATGCTCAGTTCAATGCAACTGGAAGACATTCTGCCTGGGTGAAAGAATGCACATGACGTTTCAAATATACAGACTCATCCTGCTTGTATTTTTATATTTTTCTTGTTTTAACAAGTGTCCAAAAATGTAACCTTTTTTTACTTGATGCCAAGGATGCTTTTGGACATTATAACTCATCTGTTAAACAATTGCCACATGTGACTCCTGGGGTGCACTGCAACTAGTTCTACTGGAGTCTGTGCAAGCAGTAAACGGTGGGTGGTGGTGGGTGGTTGGTTGTGGGTGGTGGATGGTGGGAATAGAGTGGTGGGGGGTAGAGTGGTTGGATGGTGTGGTTGGGTGGTGTGGTTGGGTGGGGTGGGGTGTGGTTGGGTGGGGTGGGGTGTGTGGGGTGGGGTGGGGTGTGGTTGGGTGGGGTGGGGTGGGGTGTGGTGGGGTGGGGTGGGGTGGGGGTGGTGGTGGTGGTGGTGGTGGTGATTGGTGGTTGGTGGTTGGTGGGTGGTTGGTAGTTGGTGGTTGGTGGTGGTGGTGATGATAAAGATGAAGATGATGAGGATGATGGTCATGATGGTCATGATGATGATGATGATGATGATGATGATGATGATGATGATGATGATGATGATGATGATGATGATGATGTGGTAATATTTGTGCTTTCTTCTGAAACTAGTGTGATGTTTCAAGTTTCCTGGCCATGTCCACATGAGCAGTTTAGGGAGCCAAAAGTGGCCCCATTAAACAAAGGCCATTTATCAATCATACGAGCAGTCTTGAATTTCATCAGCAAAATGCTTGAAACAAAATTGGTGTTGAACTTTTAAGGTGAAGTGTCATACCCAGTGCTAATCAACAAAACAAAATAACAGATATCATTCATGCCTGTCTATGACATAGAACTCTCACGAAGTAATCAGGAGTAAAGATGGCTGCAATCTGATTATTAAGAGACCAACATTGTAAATTCATTTCATGATGCTAACACTGCATGTAAAGGGTGGTGGTGGTGGTTGCAGGGGGGGGGGGGGGGGGGGAGGGGGGCGGTTTGATGGAAAATGGACTTCCAGTTTCTCAAAGCAGAAGAAACTGTGTTTACCAGTCTTTCAAGACAACCAGCTGTAAAGAAAAGTATATATTTCTCATTAATGGGAAAAAGTACAGAGATACACTCAGTCATTCAGTTCCACTTGGGAGTCAGTGAGTTATCCACACACCAGGTGATACCAACTCATGGCCAATGATGATGATTGTATCTGCCCACTGTGCAAAGATGACTATTAAGATGAGAAACATATCTTGTTGAAATACCCTGCCCTCTATGATCTCAAACAAAGACACATCTAGAGTTTATGTACACATGACCAGCTCTTAGTCTGTCATATTTTGTTATCATGACAGGAAGAAAATGTCATGGGAAGTGTTTGTAAATACCTGTACCAGGCATTCCAGTGGCACAGAGAGTCAATGAGGGTGATTAAGAGAAGTTGTAATACATATAGCAATGGGATGTTATGTAGTGTAGTGCAATGTAATGCAATGTAGTGCAGTGTAGTGTGGCATAGTGCAATGCAATGTAATGAAGTGCACTGTAATGAAACATGATGTATTGAGTTGACTTAGATTATGGAAATTGTTTTGCTTCTATTTGTGTATACCCATAGTAAAGGATCCGAGGCCTAACAATTAACGTGTTATATCATAGCACAGCAAACAAATTAACAAGCAGCATAAATAACAATTTCCTGTTTCCTCTGTTCTCCCACTCACCAAGGTAGATGGTGATGACAGGTCCATATTCCTTTGACCATTCTAACGCCTTCTCATAGATCAAGTGCTTCCGGAAAGCTGCGTGATAAAAAAAAGCCATGATAATGAGAGTTGCAAACCAGATGCACTTTATTTTGTGTAAGAAACACAATGGCACATTTTCTGTTGCTAAATGGCAGGTCAATAAAACAACATGAAAAAAATGTATTTTTATAGAAGGGTAACAAATGATACAGACTTTTATAATGGACTTTGAATGAAAAAAATACAAGCAAGAATTTATAGGGGAAAATCCTAACTATAATGCTCTACCATCTCTAAGAATGTGCTTATACTGACTCTGAGGTAGCTTGACTGCACTTCTCATATTGCAGCTACTAAACAATTGGCCCCTTTCAGCTGGAACCCATTAATACACACACACGCATACACATACACACACACACACACACACACACACACACACACACACACACACACACACACACACACACACACACACACACCAAGTGTTAGAAAATAAATAGAAAAAAACTTTCAGTATTCAAGTAAAAATATTAAGTTTCAGCATGAGAGCAAGGCACAAAAGGACCAGAGAGAAGGCAGAGCTCTCACAGAGGATGTTGCCCAGCAGGGGGATGGGGGTGGGGCCAGGGGGAAGCTTGTAGCGCCGCCTGGTGACCTGGTAGACTGCCAGCAGCACCGTCACCCCCAACAATGCTGCCTGCACTGACAGCGACTCTCGCACCCCGGACACCACCGCCTCCAGCATCGTCTGCAGAGAGAAGGAACTGAATTAAGATAAAAATAAAAGTTTTTTTTTTAATGTTGGGACCTTCCACCCATTCGTGACTGCTCAGTGGGTAGAGCGCCTTGCTCAAGGATGCAACTCTGGAATCCATGCAGCTTTGAACACCACACCCATAGACCAAAGTGCCCCACCAATCATGAAAACTGGATACAGATTTCTTCAATGCCTTAAATCACATGCTCATTCTTGTGAAAATTAGCCTCACATACTGCACTGTGTTGATACACTCATGATTTGTTACCAGCACACTCCTCTCTCTACAGTGAAGAGCTGCCAGTCACTGTAACAGCATCAGATGGCAATAAGACACACCCCGCCCATCTCTTCACCCCCATCCCCCCCAAAAAAAAACTGTGTGTGTGTGAATGCAAAAAAGTCTGACTTTTTTTCTTTAGAAGGCAAACTGTGATCTTGAACATTTGTGTATGTGTTTGCGTGTGTAGTAGACTAATCCGAACACAACAGCATTCTTCTGCTGAAAACATTATTTTTTTAAATAAATAATGCTCATAGGGATGATGGGATGGCACATAATTTTCTGTTTACTTTAGATTTTTTTTCCATGATCAGGAAAAAAAGTTGGTCTGTATACCATAACAACAACACATTTTGTGTGGCCTAAACAAAACAGCTACAAAGTGGATGGAAGTCCAATAACATATATAAACATTGGATCTATTTCCGTTCTGTGGGTGCCAAGAGTACAAATCAAGGGGGATGATCAACAGGAATCCCATATTGGCATCTACAGGAGGAAGTCCCCAAATTCTACCTGTTCTTTTCATTTTCCACCAGAAGACTTATCTTTATTAAGAAACAATTCTCTGAGGTTTTCATTACTGGCAAACTTTTACATGCCAGTTGAGATGACATCCTGATATTTCCAGAGCAAAATGTTGACCCAACAATGAATGTAGAAAAATGGATTCAAACCACAGCCTTGCTTGTGGCCATTTCAAAATAGTCCAAACGCATGTGTAAGTCCAAAACCACCCAACCTGCCCTCACTTGAAATGTATGTGCCAGACCTTTTCCTCCAGTTACACATTATCCATACTCTCTGTAAAAAGCAAGCCATGCAGTGTCTTGCCATACTCACATTTGACTTTGCTGCAGTCTCAGGTATAATCTATGAAGAGAAAAAAAATCATATAGAGCAATGTTTTGTAGATACATTTTCAAGTATTGCATTAAAATTGACACAATGAATCTCCTTAATTCACACTGGCTGGACAATTAAAGAAATCAGACAGTAAATGACCCCAGTGAATGCTTGACTACACTTATCTTTATTATTAGTATTCGTTTCATTGACAGACCTATGTTTTCCATTATTTTCCACAGTTGCTCTCTCTCTACCAAGCTAAAAGCCTTTCTCTAGTCTAGTGGTGTAATCAACAGATGTGACATACAATTTGCCTTGGACCTCACTGTACAGGTATCTCAAGATCACAGAATAAACTTGAAAATATCATCTACATGGTCAAATGATGGGATCAGAATTCAGAGAAAGAGAGAGAGAGAGAGAGAGAGAGAGAGAGAGAGAGAGAGAGAGGGGGGGGGGGGAGGGAGAAAGAGAGAGAGAGAGAGAGAGAGAGAGAGAGAGAGAGAGATTGATTGATTCTTTATCAAGGATGAAATTTTAGGCATTTCTGCCTATCTTACAAATTGTCCTTGCTCATAAAGAAATGAAAACATGGATAGATAAGACAAAAAAACCACACAGCAGCTAATATATGTACAACAGTTGGTAAGGTATATGAAGAATATGATCAACAATGACAAAGATTTTAGTAGATGCCTTTGACAACTGTCAGCTCAGTGAGTCTTCAAGTTCAAGCAAATACATGTCATATGTACAGGCGACAGCAGTGAAATCATCTGAATAGATAATCATGTATGGAAGCTTTAACATACTTCATGGAAGTATTGTTCCTTAGGTGCAATGGGAGTGTATTACATATCATTACATCTGAATATGTAATACTGCCTTTGAAAATGTCTACTCTAGGTTGTGGTAGAATGAAAGTGTTGCAAGTTAGAGAGAGAGAGAGAGAGAGAGAGAGAGAGAGAGAGAGAGATAAATACAGAGAGAGACAAAGACAGACAGGAGGAGAGAGACAGAGACAGAGAGATAGAGACAGAGACAGAGAAATATATAGATACAGAGAAATATATAGAGACAGAGAAACAAAGAGAGATAGAAACAAAAAGAGATAGAAACAGAGAGAGAGAGAGAGAGAGAGAGAGAGAGAGAGAGAGAGAGAGAGAGAGAGAGAGAGAGAGAGAGAGAGAGAGAGAGACAGACAGACAGACAGACAGACAGACCGAGACAGGCAGGCGGCCGGGCGGGCAGGCAGACATGCAGAGCATGAGCGTTCTGGTTACAAATCTCCGATTACCAGAACTGCGTAATAGTTGACGTGCAGTTGTCTAGTTATTGCAAAAGTTCGATCCCGATCCACTTCGCACTGCACACAACAAAACTAAGCCAAGCGATGGGGACGACAGATCGACACAAGACCAAGATCACAAACAAAACACCCCGCACTCAGACTGTGGGAACCCCACCCTGCCCTTTCTATAAATACAGTAGTTGACAGTTAACTAGGTCAATGCCAGTTGCTGACATTAGCTCACTCACGCTGAAATGGTCGTTGTCAACCACATTTGGGGACAGAGTACTCGGAGTACTCTGTCCCCGGGGACAGAGTACTCGGTCTTTGAAATCTCGTCCTTACAGTCACGTGACATACCGATGACCATCTGATATATCGCGACATGTTCTTCACTCGGCGATGCCTCCCTGTAGGCCGGCACTGTATTCAAATAGTTCAACAAATCTTGTCCCATTCGAACGTCGACCGCCATTTTGATAGGTAAACTGCCTGTTGTTGGCAGTCTCGTTCTCGTTCAAATGCCGAGATTTCAAAGACCGAGTACTCTGTCCCCGGGGACAGAGTACTCCGAGTACTCTGTCCCCAAATGTGGTTGACAACGACCATTTCAGCTCAACTAAAAGAATCGTTTACGGAAGCGGCTACCTACCGGTAGAACTGTTTCCAACTTCCTTGCTCGTATTCCGTACGCTGTTTGCACTCTACTCTTTTTGCTATTATTTCGGTCTGGGTCACTGGGTGGGAACAAAGATTATATAGTATGAATAGTCTTTGGTGGGAATCACTCAGCTCAAGTATGCGTTTTTTAATAGTTACCTCCCTTACTTCTTAAAAGGCCCATTCGCTGCTGCTCCTTGGGCAGTGAATAGTGTAATCTTCCCTGTGCAATAGGGATGATTAGATGGATGGATGGTTACTTGGATGGATAGACAGTTGGATTGTTGGATGGATGGATGAATGGGTGGATGGATGGGTGGATGGATGGATGGGTGGGCGGGTGGGTGGGTGGATGGATGGGTGGAAGGGTGGGTGGGTGGATGATGGATGGATTGATGGGTGATTGGATTGTTGGATGGACGGATTGATGGATAGATGGATGATGGATGGATGGATGGACGGATGCACGTACGGACGGATAAATGGATGGATGGATGGATGGACAGGCGGTCGGATGGACGGATGGATGGACAAATGGATAGACGGACGGACATATGGGATATGGATGGATGGATGAGTGGATGGATAGATGGATATACGGACGGACGGACGGATGGATGGTTGAATGATTAGATTTTTGGATGGGTGGATATTTGGATGGATGGATGGATGGATGGATGGATGGATGGATGGATGGATAGATGGACGGATGGATGGGTCGGTGGGCGGGAGTATGAGTGTGACTGATTGGTAGGACCTCATGCAATACTTACTATGGTATCAAAGCCACGTCCATGATTCCATGGACAATGTAGTAGTAGTAGTAGTAGTAGCAGTTGAGAGGCTAGATATAGGTCGTGAAGCCTTTTGAACGCCCCATCGTAATGTGTTGCTTTCTATAGGGTCTTAGCGCAAGTTTCTTATTGCGACAATGTCACTCATCATAGCTTCTAAATAACGACATAAATATAGGATCCTTGTCCAGTTGGTTTTTCAAAACGTTAGTAGTCGGTGCAGTCTTGAGCCAAAATGGAAGGTTATTCCACAGGTTAGCAACACGATTACTGAAACAATACTTTCTTAGGTTAGTATTACTACGTTGAACAAATACTTTTCTGTCTGCATTTCTCGTACTGGCACAACCTGGTGACTTAAAGAAGTCGCTCCACTCCACGTCCACGAGATCATTGTACAATTTGTAAGCCTCTATTAGGTCACCACGAATCCTTCTTCCCTTCAGTGAGTGCAGATTCAAATACTCTAAGCGCTCGCTGTAAGACATCTCCCGACATTCACTCAACAACTTGGTAGCCCTGCGCTGGACTCGCTCCACAGCCTCTGACTGTCTTTTTAAATGCGGGTACCATATAATGTTACCATACTCAACTCTTGGACGAACTATAGCTTTGTATAGCTGAATGAAAATGTCCTTGTTTAAATATATAAAGGTTCTTTTGATAACTCCAATCATCTGATTGGCCTTGTTTATAGAAGCTTGAATATGTGGGTCGAATGACAATTTAGGGTCAAAAGTGACTCCCAAGTCTCTCTCCTCGTTGCATACAGTAAGATTTAAGTCATCTGTTCCCATTTTCATAGTGTATTTAACGCATGGATTATTTTTTCCAAGGTGCATTACCTTACACTTTTCTACATTAAAATATTGATTCCATACATCCGACCACCTCTCCAATCGTTTCAAATCGCCCTGCACCCGGCTACAATTTCTTGATTTATCATAAATCTTCGTACCCCTGTCTATCACAGTCTGAGAAATCTTCTCACTGTCTGGCAAAAATGAGACACAAATGCTGTCCGGAATACAACGCAACGAGTCAGTCTGCGTTCATGTGGAAGCCATTTTGCCGTCTTCATATGTTACCACGCGAGCTATAGCGAGAAAGGGGCGTGGCTGTGGAGGGACATTTCGCCATTCCGTCAATTGACATCTGAGGGGGGGGGGGGGGGGGGGTTTCGAGTTTACGACCTACATAAATCAATTTCTTTTCAAACCTCGATTCTGAAAATTTGATACATTCAATCGGACCTAACTTCCAGTAAGTGTGCAAAATGTCAAGGAAATCCGTCCAGTAGTTTTTGAGAAATCAGCCGTTAAGTCGGGACAGAGAGACAGATGATACCGATAAAATTACGTCACGTTATTGATGACGTCACACATTTTCCATTTCGCCATTCCATCAATTGACATTTTAGGGAGGTGCTTTCGAGTTTACGACCTTAAAAGACCACTTTCTTTTCAAACTTCGATTCTGAAAATTTGATACATTCAATCGGACCTAACTTCCAGTAAGTGTGCAAAATGTCATTGAAATCCGTCCAGTAATTTTTGAGATATCAGCCGTTAAGTCGGGACAGACAGACACACAGACAGACAGACAGACAGATAAAAACCACTGGCGCTGAACTTCCAGGTTTTGGCATATATATAAAAAATTAAAGATCGGGTTCGAACCCGCAACCTCTCGAGAAAAGAGGAAGGGAAAACACACACACAAAAAACCACAAAAAACCAGGTCGGGTTCGAACCCACAACCTCTCGAAAAAAGAGAGAGAAAAAAAAGTTTCAGTGCAGAATTGAACCTGGTCATGCATGACCAAGAGTCCAACGCTTTACCAGCTGAGCCATTAGAGAATTGATATGACGGAGTGTTTGTAAAGCATTTATAACGTTCTTTTCCCTAAACGCCCTTGCAAGCTATCGGCCCAGGAAACAATCGACCATATATTTTAAACATGATGGATAGGTTCAGGAAGCTCCTATTATGACATGTTTTGTCTTGCTTTGGCATGTCAGAGACGCTGAATTAACACTCACACAGTCACACAGAGGAGGAGGTGTATTATAGATGTTCACCCCAGACATGTGCATTGCAGCATTTGTACTCATTCACGCACAATAATAATAATAATAATAATAATAATAATAATAATAATAATAATACAGACTACTTATATGCCCATACCTTCCCTAATAGGCAAGCTCATGGCGTTTACAATGAAAAGTCTACATTCATACAAAGCATTCCAACACTCGCACACTGCACAGTTGAAACAAAAAAGAGTTTTAGTTTTAGTAGGAAAAGATAACTCTGTTTGACTCGATCTGGCTATTCCGTCAATTGAAATCTCGGGGGGGGGGGGGGGGGGGGGTTTCGAGTTTACGACCTACATAAATCAATTTCTTTTCAAACCTCGATTCTGAAAATTTGATACATTCAATCGGACCTAACTTCCAGTAAGTGTGCAAAATGTCAAGGAAATCCGTCCAGTAGTTTTTGAGAAATCAGCCGTTAAGTCGGGACAGAGAGGCAGACATGCAAATAAAATCACGTCACGTTATTGATGACGTCACACATTTTGCAATTTCGCCATTCCATCAATTGACTATTTAGGGAGGTGCTTTCGAGTTTACGACCTTAAGAAACCACTTTCTCTTCAAACCTCGATTCTGAAAATTTGATACATTCAATCGGACCTAACTTCCAGTCAGTGTGCAAAATGTCAAGGAAATCCGTCCAGTAGTTTTTGAGAAATCAGCCGTTAAGTCGGGACAGACACACAAACACACAGACAGACAGATAAAGTCTGTAGGACCTCCAGTAAACCTGGAGGGATAAAGTCTGTAGGACCTCCAGTAAAGCTGAAGGGATAAAGTCTGTAGGAGCTCCAGTAAACCTGGAGGGATAAAGTCTGTAGGACCTCCAGTAAACCTGGAGGGATAATTTGAACACTGGGGAAGACATTGAACCAAAGCACGTATGAGGACCAGCCACATAGCAATACATTTGACTTTTGTACCATGACACAAAGTAAATGAGACACCGCACTACAGAGCGAGTAACAGTGTGCCTCAAGCCATATCAAGTTAGTGGGGAGGAAGCATGATTGTCAGCGTGGAGATTCTCATTGAAAATTGATCTATGGTCTTTTTTTAATACCGAAAGATTTAAGTCTACCTGCTGCTTAAGAAATATATATTTAGAAGAATGCAGTTTCATGAGAGTGGTACGTTGGTGGTTATTTTAAATTATAATGGAAAATGTCCTTATTAGATTGAGCTCTCGCTCTTTTATTTTCATTTTGCTTCTCGCCTGTGCATGCGTGCGCGCGCACACACACACGCACACTTTTGATTTCCATGGATGCACAATACCAATCCAACAGAAAAATTAACTCTCAGCTCTCACTCATTTTGTCTTCTGGCAGGATCTTATGAAGCGCTGAATTTTGATAGAAACTGCTAAAAGAAATGGTGATAAACATCTTTAACATGTAATCCTTTCTTTGTGTTCTAAATGAAAAGCATAATTCTCTGGGCAGTACGCTCCTGTACCAAGGATCCTGGGTTATACATATACTACCCAATGAGAGATACAATGCTGGTGGAAAAAGCTGACAAGCTTTTCAATTCTTGTTTGACAGACAAGATTCACCATGACAAAGCACGCTTGTGACAAATTAATACAGTACATATATGTCCTTTTTCTTGATGAAGAGGGAAGAAAGAACCAACCATAAGAAGCTTTGTTGACATGAAGTTTTATTTGAGAATATGTGTAGTAGCAAACAAACAAAGAGAAATCAATTCAATGATACATCAAATGTAAGACTATCATACCAACATAACCCATTCGACGTGGGTCACTTTGTGGAACGTAAAAATGAAACATGTCTCTGGGGGAAAACTGAATTAACACGTGGAGTGTAAGTATTGGTCTCCACTTAAAGCTAAACGTGAACTTGTCTTAAAAGATATACATTCACTGAATTAGGAAAAGAAAGGATTAATACTATCATGAAAAGACATTTAAGAAATATCACACGTTATTATCAATTATCAATAAAATAAACTCCCAGAAAGTTCTCACTGGCATTACAGGAGTAACACATTGCGCAGCTAAACACTTGGCTAATAAAGTTTGTGAAATCTTGGAGCTAAACACTCCACTATAAAGGGTAGGAAAAATCTCTGGCCTAAAAACTCTTCTGATAAATGTGAAATCTTGGAGCTATATACTCAACATATAAAGGTTGTGAAGTCTTGGAGCTAAATACTCAACTAAAGCCTCCATCACCGGTTTGCATTTTAACAGCCAAGGCTTGTTAAAGGCTTTTTCACAACGCACTCATGCACCCAAGTTGCATGAAACTAGCACCATCTTCTCAACCTGGAGCGCATTCTAACTTGACTGGAATGGTCTATGGTTCCTACTGTTTCACGTCCCACACAGCCTTTCCCATGCTATTTCCCTACTGACCTCGCTGGCAGCCAAGTCTCAGCTGCTCCCTCTACACTTCCGCCTCTACTTGTTCTCTGTTTAGCAGCCAAGTGACGACATTGGGGAAGCCATGTCCTGTGTTCCCTCACATTGCGGCAGGACTTACAATGAGTAGAAAACTGAAGAGCTGCCACACATTCACTGAGTGACAAGGATTGGTAGGAGAAAAGCAGCATGGGTGGTGTACAGAATCATGGAACATGGTACATTCCAGAGGGTGTAAGAGACAGAACGCCAGTTCTGAGACCCCTGCTGCACTCTGTGAACACTTATCACATTGCTCATTTATGCATAAATTCTCATCCTGCGCCAAATAGGCACACAACTGAAGAAGACGCATCTTGTGATGACAGATGCCAACATCATTTGCTTACAACAAACCTTTGGCCTTAATGATAATTTCCTTGGGTGCTAGGGAGGCACAAAGCATGAAATTTGAAACTCATCAAGTCCAAAAAAAAAAAATTCAATTATATATCATTTCACGCACAACACATTTGTGATGTATTTCCATAATAAACGTTAATACATTTTGGTTAAACTTAAATGATGACCTAAACATCAGATTGATACTTCTCTGAACATTTGCAGGCACTGTAACTTTGCACACAAAAATCTAATGCAGGACTAAACATACAAGACATGCTAAGAATCATTAATTAACTCTGGCCTTGATTCATCAACTATCCCCATGCAACGCAGTATAACACGTGGTTTCAAAAGTTTGATTGGTTAAATAAAAGTCACATGCTGAAAAGCACCTATCAAAAGACTGAGGACAACAGTCCATCAACCACATGAACTTCAGGAACAGCTTCAGGACTTTAAGAAGCACAACAAAGGATCCAGCCTAGTTGCGGGGTATGGCCACCAGCCTCAGGTTTCTGGGGGCACGAAGGAAGGTGCTCGCACCAGCAGTACACCTGTCTGGCTCTCCATCAGGCAGAGAGAAGGTGAACTTGTGCAGCAGCCCAGCAAAGAGCAGGTGAAGCTCAGGTCGAGCCACACCCTCTCCCAGACAGTTGCGGTACCCGGCAGAGAAAGGCATCCAGCTCTGGGGTTTAATGGACCAGCAAATTAGATGGACCAGCAGCAAAAAAGATGGATCAGCAGCAAAAAAGATAGGTTTCAACAGCAAATTAGCTGCGATAAATATTTTTGGCAGCAAAAAATATACTTAGCAGCAAATTGGATATTTTAGCAGCAAAAAAGATGGTTAACCAGCAGATTTGCTGTTTGAACAGCTGAGATGATATTTAAACTGCAAATTAGATACTTTACCATCAAGAAAATACAACTGACAGCAGAATTGATGGTCACAGCAGCACAATAGATGATCATAGCAGCACATTACATGAATTCAACAAACATGACTACATATGAACTGTAATCAGAGTTGTATCTGGGTCTTATTCACCTGAGCTTTCAAGGGGTCATGGATCGACCGCAATGACACCTGGTACGAAGGCTACGCCCCGGGAATTCCTTCCACAAACAATGGACTGGAGGCAATAAACCAGACCATCAAACATCAGAACACATTTCGTGAGAGGCTTGACTTGTCCAGATTCCTAACCCTTGCTGAAAGAGACACTGTCCTGAACTGGTCCAGGGAGAGAGACAGCGCTCAGCGTGGTCATATCCCAGTGGCCCAAGAACCAGACAGAACCTTGGCCTGCTGGACGGCTGCCTATCAGTGGGCATCTTCAAACGCAAAGTCCATCAAGAGGAACCAGAAAGTGTTCGCGGCCTCGGAGTCGCTTCAGAACATGGACCTGAAGACAGCTGTCAGGATTCAGCAAGACCAGTTCCAGAAAGCCTCTTGGGAATCGTTTGACCACTACAAGGAGAGCAGGAACTCGGTTTGGAGTCTGACCGTGGAGGACAACAGAATTGACTGCAATTGCCCTGTCTACATGAAGTCCAACATATGTAAACACTCACTTGGCATGGAAATCCGGCTGTCCATTTCTGAACCACCAGCACAGGCAAAGACCGTCCCCCTGGGAGAGAAGCGAAAGAGGGGACGACCTAGGCTGGCAAAACCAGCTCTCATACGTCAGTAGGTCTGGTGTACTTGCTGCTAGCGCTCTGCATGGGCATTCTCTGCATCCGACTGTCTGGTGTACTTGCTAGGGCGCTCTGCATGGGCATCCTCTCACATTCCTTTTTTTTGGTGGTGGTGCAAGGTGGTGTGTGTGTGTGTGTGTGTGTGTGTGTGTGTGTGTGTGTGTGTGTTGAATTTTTTCAAATAGAGTGAATGTGATTTCATGTTTTTGTCCATTTTCTGTATGAACTTTTTCTTCAATTTGTATTACGATTTTGCTGATTTGTGTCCGTTTTGCTGTTTTTTTCATCCTTTTTGCTGTTATCATTTTGCTGGATTTTTCATCTTTTTTACTGTTAAATAAATCTGCTTGGCTGTTCAATTCATCTATTCTGCTGTTGAATTCATCCAATTTGCTGCTTCACATTCGCTGCTCTCTCCTTCCTATTTGCTGCTGAAACCATCTATTTTGCTGGTAAAATAATTTTATGCGAAAGGCATCCAGCTCTGGGGTGTGGGGGCCAGCTTGCCTGAAGCCTCCAGGAAACGCTCAGGGCGGAACTTCTCAGGTTCTGGCCACTGAGCTGGGTCGTTGTGCAAGGCGTGCACATTGATCATCACCATGGTCCCCGCTGGAACATCATAGCCTCCTGCAGAAAAGCAACAGTAGGCCATACAGATAACAGTCACTAGGGGCAGCCACAGATGTTCAGTACAAATCTGTGTTGTAGGTCATCAGTTCCCTGACCTGTAGTCTTGACAAATGAGGTAAACATGTCCTTCTGTGACAAAGAGCATTTCTGCATAGAGTTGTTTCTACTACAGAACTGAATCCCCGTAGACGGGGGGGAAAGAAAGAAAGAAAGGATTCAGGTGGGTACCAATCCCTTTACCTTTTGGTAAAAATGAGAATGAATATGATAAAAGTTCCAAGTGAAGTCACAAGGGCATTGACCAAAATTGGGAGGGAGTTATGGAAAGTTACATTTAAGCATGCTTAAAAGAAAGTAATCTTATTGTTAGTTCATGCTTCTCAATGAGTAAAATCTAAATGGAGACATCTCTTATCATAAACTGGAACCATTATGTACTCCATTCCAAGGGACAACTAGTTATCATTTTTCTAAACCTATTAGGGGATCCAAGAAGGTGACAAGTAGTAATTGTGGTAGAAGTAGCAGTAGTGGTAAGGTTCGTTGTGATGGTGATGGTAGTAGATATTTAAGCTGATATAGTTATATCCAAATCATTGAGGGAAATGTTATCCATAGTTGCCACTGTGCTGTAGCTCCAGCCAGATTATAGAGAACAGTGATGTCAGCACTGGCCTCCACACTACAGCTGCAAACCCTTATCACAACCCACATTGTTGTCGCCCTTCATCAACAGAACTCTACAAACAGTCCTCAAAAGCAAGCTTGCACTCCTGGATAGAGGACTCCATGCAAGCTCAGTGGAAAGCCTATGGCAGGAACTTCTGTGTAAAGACCATCTTCCTCTTTGCTTCTTCTGCATACAGGGTTCTCCCTGTCTTCACCAAGAACGTTGAGACCAGACCCGATGGTGAATTTTGAACTGCCATTCATACCCGAACCAAACTTCTCAAACAGAACTCAGCGACATGTCTAATTATCTATGTGACAGAGACCTTGATAACAGAAACACTCATCTGAACAGATTTAAAAGCATTTGGCATATTAAGAAGGCCTGATGCACTCGCAATCTTTTAATGATCCTGTACCCTCACTATAGGCAAACTAACAGATATTTAGACCCCTACACATATGCTCTAGCATTGCCTATTGTGCAACTGTCTTCATTCAGTCTAGAAACACCCTAACGAGAGCTTTCTTCATCCATTTGACCTTAGAATGAGGTCAAACACATCATGTCATGAGCTTTGAAGAGCGAGAGGCCAACGCAGGTAGAACCAGTTCAATTACATAACATCAAGCCCTTCCAATAACCTGAAATGAGAATGTAAAACGTAAATCAAATGTTTGACATTTAGTATGCTCTAGACAACCTTGCCTGATCCCGATTATATGAAAGAAATTCATCCACCAGTATAACATCTACAAGAGCTATGAAAGCAACAACAACTGACCAACAGAAGAGTCTCTGATTGCCTTGTGGGGCAAAGCCAGAGGAATTGCAGTAGACAGCCGCATGCTCTCATGCAGAGTAGCCTCTGTGTATGCCAAATTCTGCCTGTCTGACAGCAGGAACACCTCACGGTCACCTGCAACACAGGCAAAGAAGAAAGGGTCACACATGCATACAGACGGGGAGGAAGCTACAGACTGCCAGGCAGGGAGTGGTTTCATGTCAAGTCAGTATGAAGAATATTGGCACAGGTTAATAGTGTCAAATCAACACTTATTCTGCATTCCTTGTAACTACAGAGTTTGAATACAAGAATGTTCAATGCCTGCAATAGTGTACTTGACACATCCTTTTCATTCAAACTGAATTAATCTTGAATGCTAATTGACAATTTACTCCACAAAATGCCAATAAAATAAACGTAAACAGAGTTGCTTTCAAATTTTAGCTTTCCACAAGAAGGATTGTAGTACTACATGTCATCATATTATACTGTATATGGAAAGGGCTGAAGTTGATTTGGAAGTAGGTGGTGGGGCTTCTAGTATCAAAGACAATACATTTTACAATGTTTAGTTTCAATAGAGTCATCCCAGAACATGATTTTAGTCACAGAAACACCCTTACCCAAGGCTGCATCCACTTCCTCCTGACATTTCCTCTGGATGTCTGGGTTCAGTGCCATATGGTAGACAGCCCAGCTCAGGGTTATTCGAGACGTGTCAATGCCAGCTGGAAAGGAAAAAATAGTATTTGGAAACTCCTTGTAATGCTGGGAAAACCAGAGGAGAAATGCTAAGGCAACTTCTGGGGAAGTATTTTGCCACACAAGAGTGCTCTCTCTGACTGCCACCCACTCTGTCAGAGACACTCTTCCCAACTGCAGATGCTCAAGCTTCTCTAATCCCTTCCAAACGGCAGCTGCTCACCCTTCTCTACTCCCTTCCCAACTGCAGCTGCTCACCCTTCTCTACTCCCTTCCCAACTGCAGCTGCTCATCCTTCTCTACTCCCTTCCCAACTGCAGCTGCTCACCCTTCTCTACTCCCTTCCAAACGGCAGCTGCTCACCCTTCTCTACTCCCTCCCCAACTGCAGCTGCTCACCCTTCTCTACTCCCTTCCAAACGGCAGCTGCTCACCCTTCTCTACTCCCTCCCCAACTGCAGCTGCTCACCCTTCTCTACTCCCTTCCCAACTGCAGCTGCTCACCCTTCTCTACTTCCTTCCCAACTGCAGCTGCTCACCCTTCTCTACTCTCTTCCCAACTGCAGCTGCTCACCCTTCTCTACTCCCTTCCCAACTGCAGCTGCTCACCCTTCTCTACTCCCTTCCCAACTGCAGCTGCTCACCCTTCTCTACTCCCTTCCCAACTGCAGCTGCTCACCCTTCTCTACTCCCTTCCCAACTGCAGCTGCTCACCCTTCTCTACTCTCTTCCCAACTGCAGCTGCTCACCCTTCTCTACTCCCTTCCCAACTGCAGCTGCTCACCCTTCTCTACTCCCTTCCCAACTGCAGCTGCTCACCCTTCTCTACTCTCTTCCCAACTGCAGCTGCTCACCCTTCTCTACTCCCTCCCCAACTGCAGCTGCTCACCCTTCTCTACTTCCTTCTAAACGGCAGCTGCTCACCCTTCTCTACTCCCTTCCCAACTGCAGCTGCTCCCCCTTCTCTACTCTCTTCCCAACTGCAGCTGCTCACCCTTCTCTACTCCCTTCCCAACTGCAGCTGCTCCCCCTTCTCTACTCTCTTCCCAACTGCAGCTGCTCACCCTTCTCTACTCCCTTCCCAACTGCAGCTGCTCACCCTTCTCTACTCCCTTCCCAACTGCAGCTGCTCACCCTTCTCTACTCCCTTCCCAACTGCAGCTGCTCACCCTTCTCTACTCCCTTCCCAACTGCAGCTGCTCACCCTTCTCTACTCCCTTCCCAACGGCAGCTGCTCACCCTTCTCTACTCCCTTCCCAACTGCAGCTGCTCACCCTTCTCTACTCCCTCCCCAACTGCAGCTGCTCACCCTTCTCTACTTCCTTCTAAACGGCAGCTGCTCACCCTTCTCTACTCCCTTCCCAACAGCAGCTGCTCACCCTTCTCTACTCCCTTCTCAACTGCAGCTGCTCACCCTTCTCTACTCCCTTCCCAACAGCAGCTGCTCACCCTTCTCTACTCCCTTCTCAACTGCAGCTGCTCACCCTTCTCTACTCCCTTCCCAACTGCAGCTGCTCACCCTTCTCTACTCCCTTCCCCACTGCAGCTGCTCACCCTTCTCTACACCCTTCCAAACGGCAGCTGCTCACCCTTCTCTACTCCATGCATGATCATGTGACTAACTTCAAAAGGCATGGACAGCCTCACTTTGCAGTATTGGCAAACAAATGGGCCTGGTCCTTCTAAACTGAGTTAGTCTGATACACCAGTCTAATCCAAATACAGCACGATTTGCACTGAAGGGGGTCACTTCGTAATTATAAGATTGTATTCAATCAAAAAGATCAACCATCGCTGTTTACATTTTGTATGTTTGATTTTTCAAATCCACTGATAAATGACTGGTTGCTGATGGTGCTTCACCCCACCTCATCATTTTCCTGATTCTGCTTTACTTGCAAAGCTTTTCCTGCTGTGCATGTACATTTCACTGTAAATAAGAGATTCTTATCTTCACTTACACTGCATTTCCATTGACCATGGAGGGAACCTCTTTGAGCAAGAGGCCAGAGAAACTGACTGTTCTCTGTAAATTTTGTTTGCTAACAAGTAACATCTGTATGCTTAAAAGCCGTTTCTTAAAACATGCTCATTTTCGGTACAAATATATATTCAAACAGCATAAGTCGTCAGTCAGTGCACGTATGTGATTGTGCATGAGAAGCAAGACAAAAGTCAGTAAAACAGTTTTTACGCAAGCGCCAAGAATAATCAACACACTAGGTTACGTAAATAACCTTTCTGCACTTCATATTTCTGTAAGGAAATATCAGATGTTCTGTATGAGCATGCTTTAAAAAAAGGAACTCACATTGATGATCAAATAATACTTTGGTTGAAATATCTTATTTTTAATTTGTTCTCACTTTAGCTTTGATATGTCATGCACAGTCACAAATCTTAATAGTTTTTGAACAATTTTGCTTGGAATTCAAAGGACTTTAAGGTAGCTTTTGATTTTTGAGTCAAATTCTTTGTTATTGTTATGTATTGTTATGACTTTTAATAGATACCAACATGAAGTAATCAAAAACAGATAAAGTAATGATTTTGCTGCAGTCATAACTAATATGGCCGACATGTCCATAAGCAGTATCAACATTTTGCTAACGGTTTCCTTCATTAATTTGAAGCATATTAGCTTCAAACTTGGTTTTTATCTTACCTACACATATATTTAGCTTACGCAATAAAACTGCATGTTTGGAACAATATGTTCGGAAATATGAACTTTTCAAGGGTCTGCAACATTTTTCAAGAAACTGTACAGTAAAAGGCCATGCACAAAATGCAACAGAAAGTTTTTGTATCATGATGTACATGTTTCTTTGTTTGCAAACAGATAATCATTTCAGTGAAGTTTTGAGGTACTAGAAATGAATTCACCATTTAGGACCCGGTTCTATTCTCCCAGTATTTCAAATGAAATAATTCTGCTCGTCAACCAATGGGAACGCATCTTGCCTTCAGCCGTCACTCTTTACTCTCACATGAGTAGATGTTGTCTGCCATTTTTTCCTCGGTTCACGTGCAAAATACTTATTTGTAGAATTACTGACACACATGCAAAGAAAATATAACCAAAAAAATCACTGAGTTCTCACCGCTCTATGTAGAACACATTAATGAATACATATCGCAACATCGTTCACATCGAGATGTGCGTAGGAATCCGCGATGCAGACTCGGACCACTGACAGAGATACGTGATGTTACATGGCTTATCATGTAGATGAGAGGTTCGAGGAGTATATTGTCTAGATCACCGTGTGTTTGTTGCACCGTGGGCGACAGCCTTCAAGCGTCCACAGCAATAATTTGTGGCTCATTACATATTCAATCATTTATCTCAATGTCCCTAGTTCACAAAGTGTTCAATACCTCTTTGGAGTATGTGGGCGAAATTTCAAGATGAGTGAACAAAACTTTTGGAGAAATTGGGAACACAAGATAAGTCACAATCTAGAAATGAACAAACTTAGAAAATAACTTCGAAGGCTTCATTCATGGATCATTCTCTCACTCATACCCCCCCCCCCCCCCCAACTCTTCACCCCCACTCCCCTTTTGGCAGGATCCATGATCCCCCTTCTCAGAACTTCTTGCAATGTTTTTCCTTTTTCCTCTCATTGTTGGCTACTGGTGCTACTTGCCTGATAGACGACCTGACGCGTAGATAAGTAGATCATCACAAAATATATTTATGAGTTATGCATGTTAATTTTAATGGTG
>JAWQFJ010002002.1:0-5000 GCA_034096865.1 Theodoxus fluviatilis
AAAATAAAGAAGACTTGCCACAAGACTTCAAACTAATAGCATGCAAAAGTTAAGACATTAGGATCCACCACAACCAAGTCAGAAAGTGAAATATCCTTTCTGTGATATTGATTTCCACGGTATGTCTAAACTCCGGGAGAAGGTTTCTTTTTGGAGTCTCTGCACATCATCTCACAAGCTATAAGTTATCTTGATCCTAAAAAATGTCCATTGAAACTCTGACTGGCCTAAGATTTTATCAATATAAGGCCAGGGAAAATGAACAGTTTTCACTTCAAAGTTCACAGATCTGTGAATCCCCAACTAGATTCATAGCTTTGTCATGTCGCTTAACGCTACAAAGCACCATCACACGTATACATGTGTTAATGTTCATGAGTTCATGTTCAACCCTACTGTTTCTCAGGGAGGTGTGGAAATCAACACCAAGACAGACCAGGAGCTCCTGCAGGAGTTCCCTGAGGACTTCTTCAACAAGGTGTATGACCATGAAGCATGCTGGGACATCAAGAACAGAGGTGGTGTTGGTGAGACTCCATGCCATCTGCTGTACCTAATGGACAAACCAGACGCCACGGAGGTAGCCATGATCCTCCTGCAGATGTACCCCAAGCTCTCACTGGACGTATATGAAGGGGAGGAGTATTTTGGTAAGTAGCATACAAAAGAAGAGTGAAGAGATAGTGTGCATGCTTGTGTGTATTAAGTTTTTTGAAAATGAAGTCTTATTAATGTGCTCTCATGTAGTGATCAATGCTAGGTAATGGGAGGATGCTGTGTGTGTCTGTGTGTGTGTGTGTGTGTGTGTGTGTGTGTGTGTGTGTGTGTGTGTGTATGTGCATGCACATGTGTGTCTATGTATGTGTGTGGGCACATGCAAGTTGACAAGTATGTGTTGTGTGACTTAAATAAGATCATACTTTCATTCCTGTGCAAGATGTGTGTGAGGGGCTCTGTGGCAGAATGATTAGCACGATTGACCTGCAGGTGCTTGTGGCTGATGGGTGTGATGTTTAAAGCTGCGTGGACTCTTAGAATTGCATCCTTGAGCAAGGTGCATTTCTCACATTGCTTCTTGCCACCCAGGAGTAAAACAGGTACCTGTGAGGACTGAGCCGGAAAATTGTGAAAGCTAACTTTAGCATGTTTATCTACAGCCTGGTTGCATGCTCTCCAGGGAGTTGAAATGTGTTGAGTTTTTAGAGTAGCCCAATGACCTGTGTGTGGTTAGAGCACCCGCTGGTGGGTGGAATATTGCAGAAAAAAGAGTACCTTTACCTTAACCTCTCTGTGTGTGTGTGTGTGTGTGTGTGTGTGTGTGTGTGTGTGTGTGTGTGTGTGTGTGTGTGTGTGTGTGTGTGTGTGTGTGTGTGTGTGTGTGTGTGTGCGTGTGTGTGTGTGTTGTGTGTGTGTGTGTGTGTGTGTGTGTGTGTGTGTGTGTGTGTGTGTGTGTGTGTGTGTGTGTGTGTGTGTGTGTGTGTGTGTGTGTGTGTGTGTGTGTGTGTGGATGTTTGTGTGTGTGTGTTTGTGTGTGTGTGTTTTGTGTGTGTGTGTGTGTGTGTGTGTGTGTGTGTGTGTGTGTGTGTGTGTGTGTGTGAGTGAGTGTTTGGGTAGGTGTTTGTCTGTGTGGGTTTGTGTTTGTGTGTGTGTGTTTGTGTGGTGTGTGTGTGTGTCTGTGAGTGAGTGTTTGGGTAGGTGTTCGTGCGTGTGGGTTTGTGTTTGTGTGTGTGAGTTTGTGTTTGTGTGTGTGTGTTTGGGTAGGTGTGTGTGTGTGTGTGTGTGTGTGTGTGTGTGTGTGTGTGTGTGTGTGTGTGTGTGTGTGTGTGTGTGTGTGAGTGTTTGGGTAGGTGTGAGTGTGTGTGGGTTTGTGTGAATTCATGAGTGTGTGTGTTTGTGTGTAAGTGTTTTTGTTCATGCATGCTTATGTAAGTGTTGGTTGATGTGGGTAAGTTTGTGCATGTGTGTATACATTTCTGAATCCGTTTGCACTAATGGCCAAAAAATTACAGATGTGCTAATAGGACCATCTCCTCACTTTGCCTGCTTCACCCAAGCTAGAGCACAATGCAGTTCCGGTAGTCACTTTGTTGATGGAACTGCAATCTGTGTTAGGATACATGACCAGTCCTTTGAGTTTCATTCAAAAGTCTTTGAATTCATGTCTGTATGAAAAAACATGTAAAGCCCCATCATTGTTCACTTTGCTGTTATGAAAAAGAACCTGGCTGATTCTAGGAACTGAAAAGTTTTTGGATGTTTCCAAGCATGTATATATCTGAGGTGGCTCTCTCCTTTGGTAGTGTTCCATTTGTCTAGTAGCCAGTAAAATAGAGGAGCCTCAGCTTCATGTGAATTTTCCATACATAGGACGCACCTGAAAATAAGGCACAGGGGAGTCAGCTGATGGGGGAAAAGGTGGGGCTTATTGTCCAAGATTTACAGTAGATATGACACAGCTGGTCTATTATTCCTGTGCTCCCATCCCCCCAGGCTTGAGAGGAATTTCCTTCATAAGTCTGAGATGGAGCATGGGTATCAGCTGGGGATTAATTAAGGAGAAGTTTCTCTCTGTCTGCTCTGCTAGTCTCTCTGGTAGCCATCAGTGCTGCAGGAGTGACCAGTGGCTATTGATTTCTATTGTCCAGCACTCCCTTTATTCTTTTGTCTGTAACAGTGTCTTCTCATCACTGGTATGTCATGTGTGGGAAATATCTGGCTGAAGACAATGCAGGATTTGCTGCTTTCGTATGAAGGGAGTTTGTTTCATCAAAGCTACTTGTCTCATAGATAGCCAGTCCATTGAATATGTACATCTGTCACCTACGTTGCATCTAACGTTGCTTCTGAATCTCTTAGTAAGTCAATTTTATTTGCAAAATATATGCACCAGAACAAAAACTGGACACATACTATACTTTTTTCCCCTTTCAAATGTAAAAGTACACTATGAAAATGGGGGGTGTACCTAAGTCACAAGTGAAACCCTAGAAGAAACTTTCCAGGGTTCCAGAGGATTGAGGTTACAGCTAGGCCGTGGGAAGTTGCACTGTGCTTGCTTCTTGCTAAATCAGGTTGCACCCATTTAGCCTTTGTGTGCTGACTGTAGGATAGGCGATGCTCCAGTGCTTCCAGTTTCTAGAGTACAAAGGCTAGTACTGAATGACTCTGGTATGATAATTTTAGATAATGAGGGTACACCATCTTGAATCTCTTTGGGAGTGTTAATGTGGCTATTAAACGGCTCTTATCATGAAAGGTTGGTCCTCTTGAATAGATAGAAATCAAGTATATTGAACAGCTCTTGTTCTGAAGGGCAGGTTCTCTGGAACAGATTAGAATCTCAACTACCGACCCTGCTGTGAAAGTGCAGTTAGTGATGAAAGAGATGGCCTCCTGTGTTGGCTGTTCTCAACCTAACACTGATCAGCCATCACGTGGTGAAACTTCAAAAGAAAATATGGGGAATGCTAACCTGGAGAGAGAGAGGGGGGGGGGGGGGAAGGAGGGGGGGGGGGGGGGGGGAGGGAGGGAGGAGGGAGGGAGGGAGGGAGGGAGGGAGGGAGAGAGGGAGGGAGGGAGGGAGGGAGAGAGAGAGAGAGAGAGAGAGAGAGAGAGAGAGAGAGAGAGAGAGAGAGTATGTGTGCATGCAAGTGTGTGAATGGCACTGTTTGTGGGTGATTCAAGGTAATTCAAATGTGATTATCTCATTTGTTTTCCTGGATGTCATGGAAACAATGGAGAAACTTCAAAGCTGAATGTCCATGGGGTACCTTGGGAAGTGCAATACTTTGGCTACACTGGCAGTCATCTCACTCACTCCTTGCTTTTATGGGCAGGGAATGTGGCAGCCCTGTGGTTGGTGTCAGAGAGGGCAGACTCTTTGTCTCTAAGTAGTGAGTGCAGTTACTCCACATTACTCATTAGTGTTGCTTTGATTTCTCCCCCTGCAGCTTACCTGTGGTTCACACCCTGGCCAAACAAGGGCTGTGCCATGTGCGTTCTTTGAAAGGGACGGTGTGACCCATGCACAAACCCAAGCTTTGAGCCAGGGTAGACCTACAAATAGGGATCAGGCCTAATCAGATGAAGCTTTCATCCACCCCCAAATGGGTTATTTCGTTTGCCTTCAACAGAGTGGCAGGGATCGATCCGACTTTGTCCTATCCATTCCATTGTGCCGTGGAGAATAGTCATTATTTGCTGGATCGATAACGGGGACTTATTGATCACTGAGCAAGCAGGCTGTTGCTGTTTTAATTGATTCTGGGCCTTTTCAGGGGAAATGGTGATATGAGAAAGTGACTATGGTGGAAAATGGAAGTGTCCTTGCATTCCTTCACCGGAGCCCACTGTTTATTATAAATATTTCCATGGACTCTCTGATTCCTTGGCAAAGTATGCAAGGTATCTAGGAAGAAGGAACTAATTGGGTGTGGAGAACATTAATATTTTTGTCACACAGCGCACGGGCCAAAAGAGTTGTTGGTTTTTTTGTTGTGGGCAGGCGTTTGTGTGATACGGGTGGAAGTTAGAGTGAGCCAAGCGAGGGGACAAAGGCTGTGTATGGAGTTACCATGACATGATGTCTGGCTACCTGTAATGACCGGGTTACGACGCAGAATGGTTTGATCAGAATTCTGCAGAGCAGAGTCAGCTGGCCTGGAAGCTTGACCTATTCAGGTCCAGTTGCAGGCAATGATCTATGTACAGTGTGCAGTAGGTGTAAGTTTGTGTGCATTTATAGGATAACAACAAAAAAGTTGTTACAGTAACTTAACCAGCTCTTCCTTTTTGACTCACATGCGAAGCAAAAGTGAGTCTATGTACTCACCCGTGTCGTCCGTCCGGGCGTCCGTAAAAAAACTTTAACGTTGGATTTTTCTCGGAGACTATTAAGTCTATCAACACCCAATTTGGCATGATGGTGTATGATGACAAGGCGTCAAAAAACATACATAGTGACTTGACCTTGCTTCAAGGTCAAGGTCACAGGGGCCGTA
>JAWQFJ010002002.1:10000-19084 GCA_034096865.1 Theodoxus fluviatilis
ATGGGGGAAAAAAGTAAGTAATATGTTAAGTATTCAAAATTACCACCATAACATGTGATAACTCTTTTTCCAAAAAAATTTACAGTTTAAAATCTATATACAGCAAAATAAACATTTTTGTTTCCTTCGGTATTTTCTTTCAATATCTAAAACTTGTTACATGCTTTTGGGAAAATTCCAAATACTTTTGGAAAGAATATTTACTCATTTAATATATTATAGGAAAACACTTCTTTTTAAAAACTGTTTGTATGTATAGCTGCTGAATCAGGGGCTAAAATCACAAACCCTTGTGATAAGACATTACTACATGTACATGGATAAAGAACACACCCTGAAAATTACAGATGTGTACAATGCTCAGAATATATTTTGCATTTCATATAGTGCTTATGAACATTCTCAGAAGGGTAAGGTTCTTCATTCACATTTTAACATGTTTTCTGTGATGTTTTTAGTAGAGAAACTATTGGAGTTACATTGCAGAGGGTTGAAAATACTTTTTAAAATGCTCATGAGTCAAAATCACAAGAAAATGACATTTTGAACATTTTTATCTCCATGTCTCCCCTTAAAGCATAGACATGCCATTTATATCATCACTCCTATCAAAGGTTCAATGCATGCTGTTCATCCTCTGTATCAATACAGGTTCCAGTTTCATCATGTGTAAATGTGGTTTCTAACAGTGGTGAATTTGGCAGAAATTTTCCGTGGCTGCTTCAGAGTGTTTGTATTGATGTCACTGGAGCATTGATTTCGGGTCAAGCTGTGGCGTGTAGAACATGGAAGGGTTTGTTTACAGAATAACATGTTCCTATGTAACTGCTCCACTACCAGCAGACCCCAAATGGAATACCTGGAACCGCAAGGAAAGTAAATAAATAAAATACTCTGATGGATCACTGCCATCTCACTTAGTGTGTCACTGTTTAATGAACAATTCTGGGAAGGTGAAAAAAAGAAGTTGGAAAGAATTATGGAAACTCCATGACTGGTTATTCCACATGACTTGGATTCTGTAACTCATTCAAGAAACAGAATTTTAGTGAGTCTTATCTCAGGAATCACAGACAGATTAACCTAGTTTGAAAAATCTTATTAAAAAAGTATAAAAGTTATTTAATTAAATCTATAGTTATCAGAATTTGAATTTGATATTCCCCACTTACAACAAGGAAATTCACGTATATGTGTAGCATCATATGATTAATTTCAGTGCATAGGATCATATGATGCTTTGTGTATCGGATGAGTTAAAAGAGTTTGCGCAATGAATGTATATGGCTAGAGCCTTATTTTCACCGTGTTAGTCACCATAATGCTGAATGCTTGGCTGGCTGGTTGGTGGAGGAAATCCATGTGGTTGGCCTTCTGTACATGAACAGTGCAGTCAAAATCCCCTGCGAGCCTCTCTTGCCAAGGCGTTATGGTAGAAGGAGGTGAACCTCTTTTCCCTCATATCACTTTTGGTGATCTTGACTGCTGTGCTGAATAGAAGCATTCTAGTTCACTAGAGACTTTGCCTACCGGCGAAAGCATCTCTAGCCCAGTTGACATCAAGTGAGGAAAGGTTTTCATCCGAAATATGCAAATGGAGGTCACACAAGAGGCTTGTGGGATAGCCGATCTGCTCCCTGATATACACCGTTAAAGTAGTTCTAAGACTATTTTTGTGCAAAACTCATAACTTACTCTTGTTGAGGCAAAAAACAAGCATTTATTCGACAAAATAAAATGTTTGTGTTGAAATGGAAACAAGTTTTGACATCTGAATGATTTCTGTAAAAAGTGGAGAAAAAAATAGTATCAGAGCGAACTATTTTTGGCTCAATGCTGTAATGCGAAGGGTCAAGTCTATTACGCATTCATTGCCAACTGTGCCAGAGTCAATACTGACTTGGGTTCACAGAATGGGATAGATATACAGGAAGACTTTGATTAGCTCAGTAGACTGAGTGTATCCAGGGTGTTTATTGTACTTGATGTACACAGACATCAAGGTGAAAAGTTTGCTCTGTGTCTTCAGGAGGTAAAACAATCAGATGTTTATGAAAAACACAACATATTTCAGACAGTCTTTTGTCAGCTAAAGGTTAAATTGTTGTTAAGTGTTTGTTGAGATTGTTTGACCAGTGAAAGTGAAACTTTTAAATGGAGGATTTGTTAACTTGATGACCATTAACACAAGATGTTGTGTCACTCTCAGGCTATGCCTACTACGGGGAATACCCCCTGGCTTTTGCTGCCTGCTTTGGGAACAAGGAGATCTACGACTACCTCATTGACCACGACGCAGATCCCAACCTGCAAGACTCCTTTGGCAATACAGTCCTCCACATGGTGGTCATCGCTGACCAGCCGGTAACTATCATGTTTTGTGGACTTGGTACATTTTCTAGATTTTCAGACTGTTGGCATGTCATTGTTGTCATCATCATCTTCATCCATCATCATCATCCATCATCTTCATCCATCATCAGCATCATCATCATCATCATCATCATCATCAGCATCATCATCATCATCATCATCATCATCATCATCATCATCATCATCATCATCATCATCATCATCATCATCAACTTCATTAACTTCACGAGGGAAATTCCTGCTGAAAGTTTAGAATGCATGAACTGGAATCAAGAACATTCTTATGGACCAATTGCTAATATATGCAAGTTTGTCCCATTCTCTTATTCTTATACAACATACCTGACTTACATCTTTGAAGTGGAAATATCGTGAACATGTGGTACTTGATGCCTTTTTATAGTTGTGTGTATATGTTAAGTAATGTGTTCTTCTAGTTAAACTTATTCTTAATTAATGATGCATCTGAATAAAGGAAGACATTGGTGTGTGTGCTTATTTTGTACATATATGCATACACGTGTAACTGTATGTATGCACTCATCTTTATTGATACAGCTGTGTGTATTTGCTGGCAATCATGCATCAGCACTCTTGTGTGTATTTGGGTACATCTCCTGTTGATGCTTCATCGCAACAGCCAAGAGCCTGCAAAATTCTGAGAGAAAAATCTACCTGTTGTCATGTGACTGCAGGCCACATATAGTACCTGTTGTCATGCATGACCTGCGGATTGTTGCTGGTCTGTGACTGCAGGCCATGTATAATACCTGTTGTCATGTGACTGCAGGCCATGTATAATACCTGTTGTCATGTGACTGCAGGCCACGTATAATACCTGTTGTCATGTGACTGCAGGCCATGTATAAAACCTGTTGTCATGCATGACCCAAGGATTGTTGTTGGTCTGTGACTGCAGGCCATATATAATACCTGTTGTCGTGCATGACCCGAGGATTGTTGTTGGTCTGTGACTGCAGGCCATGTATAATACCTGTTGTCATGTGACTGCAGGCCATGTATAAAACCTGTTGTCATGTGACTGCAGGCCATATATAATACCTGTTGTCGTGCATGACCCGAGGATTGTTGTTGGTCTGTGACTGCAGGCCATGTATAGTACCTGTTGTCATGTGACTGCAGGCCATGTATAAAACCTGTTGTCATGTGACTGCAGGCCATGTATAATACCTGTTGTCATGTGACTGCAGGCCATGTATAATACCTGTTGTCATGTGACTGCAGGCCATGTATAAAACTTGTTGTCATGTGACTGCAGGCCATGTATAATACCTGTTGTCATGTGACTGCAGGCCATGTATAATACCTGTTGTCATGTGACTGCAGGCCATGTATAATACCTGTTGTCATGTGACTGCAGGCCACGTATAATACCTGTTGTCATGTGACTGCAGGCCATGTATAAAACCTGTTGTCATGTGACTGCAGGCCATGTATAATACCTGTTGTCATGTGACTGCAGGCCATGTATAAAACCTGTTGTCATGTGACTGCAGGCCATGTATAAAACCTGTTGTCATGTGACTGCAGGTCATGTATAAAACCTGTTGTCATGCATGACCTGAGGATTGTTGTTGGTCTGTGACTGCAGGCCATGTATAATACCTGTTGTCATGTGACTGCAGGCCATGTATAATACCTGTTGTCATGTGACTGCAGGCCATGTATAATACCTGTTGTCATGTGACTGCAGGCCATGTATAATACCTGTTGTCATGTGACTGCAGGCCATGTATAAAACCTGTTGTCGTGCATGACCCGAGGATTGTTGCTGGTCTGTGACTGGAGGCCATGTATAATACCTGTTGTCGTGCATGACCCGAGGATTGTTGCTGGTCTTTGACTGCAGGCCATGTATAATACCTGTTGTCATGTGACTGCAGGCCATGTACAAGTATGCAGTGAAGCATCACAAGAAAGCTGCCAAGCCCACCATCAAGAACTCCGCCAACCTGACGCCGCTGACTCTGGCTAGCAAGCTCGGTCGCCATGAAATCTTCAAGGAAATTCTGGACCTCAGCAGCATGGTGTGTAGAGAGAATTATTCTCTGATGTGTCCTAGTTTTCCCCGCTCCTTGTCATAGCTCCTGAGTGGATCAATATTGATTGTGCTTCAGTAGTATGAGTAAATCGATGTGTATATGTTCATGTGCATATATTGAAAGAGTGGTTTGTGTGGATTTTTGTGCATGATGAAACTTTGAAAGCGAGTGTGTGTGTGTGTGTGTGTAATGGGGAAGTGGGTTTTCGGAAGTATCTCACCTGAGAGAGACTTGGTTTTTGCTGGTTGGTAGTCCGACAACTGTACAGAAATTGAAATGGAGGGTTGGAGTGAGTGGAGGTTGAGTTCTGACCCGAGGTGATGAGCGGTGTTTGCTCTGAGAACTGAATAGTAGTGAGAAAAGTTGGGTCGTGAGTTGGTTGTGAGAAGATAACTATATTAGAGATAGCAAGAAGAAGAGATAAGTCTACCTACTGGGAGGAGAGAGGAGAGATCAGTCTGCCTACGGAGAGGAGAGAAGAAGAGATCGGTCCAACTGCTGGGTGAGAAGAAGAGAGAAGAGGAGGATGAAGCACCGAAGAGAGAAGCAGACGAAGAGAAGAGATCGGCTCCACACACACAGCAGAGACGGGCAAAGAGAGAGAGAGCGGGCAGAGTTGGAAGGTTGGTGCAAAAGTTTTACATGGGTCGATTGTTTTACTTGTCGAGGGCTGACCTACGTGCTTTTATGTTTTATAATAGAAGGCTGACCGACATTTTACTTGTGCTTTTTTTTCATTTTTCTCATTGGGAGTCGAGTAGAGGAAGAGTAGGTGTAAATTTTATAAGATTGGATTATTGAGGATGTTGTGTTTGAGCCATATACCAACGTAACATTCTTTTTATTTTATTTTTCTTTTCTACCCCTGTTACGGGCATGATTTATGTTGAAACTATAATGACATGTAAGTAACCCGGGACCTGTTTTATTTTCTTTTTGTGGATCCCTGTAACAGTAGGGTGTGTGTGTGTGTGTGTGTGTGTGTGTGTGTGTGTGTGCATATGTGTGTGTGTGTGTGTGTATGCATGTGTGTGTGTGTGTGTGCATTTCTTATTTGCATGTGGTGTGTGTGTGTGTGTATGCATGTGTATATGTGTGTGTGTTTGTGTGTGTGTGTGTCTGTGTGTCTGTGGGTGTGTGTGTCTGTGTGTCTGTGGGTGTGTGTGCACGTGGGTGCAAGTGAATAAGCTGATGAGATAATTGCTGTGTTTAATTAGTTTTTGTATTTAAAAACGTCTTAGAGAGCTGACATACTCTTTTGGTTGTTGTGACACAAAACTTGCTTGAAAACTATTGTTGAAGACATTTTGTGATTGCACATTATTGTTTGCAGGCAATGTGGACCTACAGCAACATAGCCTGCCAGTCCTATCCCCTGACTTCCATCGACTCCATAGGGCCCCATGGAGACACCAGTGAGTCTCGGGTTTGGAAAAGCATCCGTAAACAGGCCACACTAGTGGACTCGTCCAAGGAAAGGGGTGTGAGAAAGACAGCCAAGCTGGCGGAAAACACAAACTGGTGGGACATAACATCTGATTGGCTGGGTTTTTGACTCACATGCGAAGCAAAAGTGAGTCTATGTACTCAGCCGTGTCGTCCGTCCGGCCGGGTGTCCGTCTGGGCGTAAAAAACTTAAACGTTGGATTTTTCTCGGACACTATTAAGTCTATCAACACCAAATGTGGCATGATGGTGCATGATGACAAGGCCTCAAAAAACATACATAGTGACTTGACCTTGGTTCAAGGTCAAGGTCACAGGAGCCATAAATGTCTCAAAAACAGTCATTTTTCACATTTTCCCAATTTTCTCCCACGTTATTGAGAATGGCGACCTTAGCTACAAGTGGTATATAGGTCAAAGCAAGCCCTATCTTTTGATACCAGTTTGGTTGACCTTGCTTCAAGGTCAAGGTCACAGGAGCTCTTCAAAGTTGGATTGTATACATATTTTGAAGTGACCTTGACCCTGAACTATGGAAGATAACTGTTTCAAACTTAATAATTATGTGGGGCACATGTTATACTTTCATCATGAGACACATTTGTTCACATATCATCAAGGTCAAGGTCACTTTGACCCTTATGAAATGTGACCAAAATGGGGTAGTGAACCACTAAAAGTGACTATATCTCATGGTAGAAAGTGCCAATAAGCACCATTGTGCTTCCTATGTCTTGAATTAACAGCTTTGTGTTGCATGACCTTGGATGACCTTGACCTTGGGTCAAGGTCACATGTATTTTGGTAGGAAAAATGTGTAAAGCATTTCTTAGTGTATGATGTCATTGCTATGTTTAGTTGTTTGACCTTGACCTTGAAGGTCATCTGAAGGTCAAGGTCATGTAAAGGTCAAGGTCAAGCATGTGAGTCGTATGGGCTTTGCCCTTCTTGTTACTCTCTTTTTTCCCCTCTCAAATCCTCAGATGGTTTTGTCATTTTATGTGGGAATCATTGCAAATTCACTGAGAAATCACCAACCAAGATCACTTGCCAGACATATGCTGTTGCTGGCTAGCATGTATGACCCACCAGCTTGGCCGTCTTTCCACACCCCTCTCCTTGGACATGGCCTTTTTATGGAAGCTTTTTCTAAAGAATATTTGCACAGTTTTGCATGAGTTATTTGTGGTTTTCTTTGTTATTGATATCTATATTCTGCACTAGTTGTTATTACACTGATTTTTGGGTTAAATCATGCATTTGGAAATGTTTTCTTGAATTATATTTCCATAACATTTTGGGGAGCTATAGTAGGTAATGCATGCACAGGATTTCTAATGTTTGGTTTTGATATAGATAGCAATGTGAAAAGAAATGTTGTATGTGAGGAGTTAGTGTTTTAATTGCCTGTCTCTGTGTGTACAGATTGGAGTTCTGCTCTGATGATCATTGTCAATGGAGAGACAGACGAACATCTGGAAATGCTAGAAGGAGGAGTGATACGTCAGCTGCTGGAAGACAAGTGGAAAACCTTTGCCAGGGTCAGTTAAGTCTCTGACTAGTCCTGCTACTGTATGATTATTTAGTAAGATCTGTTTCTGTAGTCAGTCATCTTTTTTAAAATTTGATATGTTATAATGACTTTAGATGACTTTTAGGAAGAAAATCAATAGTAGTTTTAATTGGTATTCAGTGTGAGATTGGAAAAAGTATTGGCTCAGAATGATACACATTTCTGCTATCATTTGTTGCTTAGTGGCAGTGACTTATGGTGTATTTTACATATATGTGTGCGTGCTTATGTGTTTTTATAATTGTGTATGCACACATGTATGAGTGCATGTGCATGCAGACACATACATATTGATGAGATGCACCTCTGTTAATTTTTTAATCAATGTCCTCGCAATGAGAAGACATGTTCCTCGCCCATGCTTGAAACATGCATGTGCATGCAGACACATACATATTGATGAGATGCACCTCTGTTAATTTTTTAATCAATGTCCTCGCAATGAGAAGACATGTTCCTCGCCCATGCTTGAAACATGCATGTGCATGCAGACACATACATATTGATGAGATGCACCTCTGTTAATTTTTTAATCAATGTCCTCGCAATGAGAAGACATGTTCCTCGCCCATGCTTGAAACATGCATGTGCATGCAGACACATACATATTGATGAGATGCACCTCTGTTAATTTTTTAATCAATGTCCTCGCAATGAGAAGACATGTTCCTCGCCCATGCTTGAAACATGCATGTGCATGCAGACACATACATATTGATGAGATGCACCTCTGTTAATTTTTTAATCAATGTCCTCGCAATGAGAAGACATGTTCCTCGCCCATGCTTGAAACATGCATGTGCATGCAGACACATACATATTGATGAGATGCACCTCTGTAAATTTTTTAATCAATGTCCTCGCAATGAGAAGACATGTTCCTCGCCCATGCTTGAAACATGCATGTGCATGCAGACACATACATATTGATGAGATGCACCTCTGTAAATTTTTTAATCAATGTCCTCGCAATGAGAAGACATGTTCCTCGCCCATGCTTGAAACATGCATGTGCATGCAGACACATACATATTGATGAGATGCACCTCTGTTAATTTTTTAATCAATGTCCTCGCAATGAGAAGACATGTTCCTCGCCCATGCTTGAAACATGCATGTGCATGCAGACACATACATATTGATGAGATGCACCTCTGTTAATTTTTTAATCAATGTCCTCGCAATGAGAAGACATGTTCCTCGCCCATGCTTGAAACATGCATGTGCATGCAGACACATACATATTGATGAGATGCACATGTCCTGAGACGCAATGAGAAGACATGTTCCTCGCCCATGCTTGAAACATGCATGCTTATGGATCTGATGAGCAGAAGAAAACCTCCAAGAGATACTGTCTTTGCAGACACGGTTCATCCAGCGCCTGATCATTGCCTTCTTTCACCTGACCCTGATGAGCATAGCAGTTTACACCAGACCTGGCTCTGACCAGGATCTCCTCGCCTACACCAGCACCCAGGACCTGGTCAGCTCTGCCTCTCTCTCTTTCCGTGTGCTTGTGTGCCCCCTGTGGGTTGGGGGCCAGAATAGACCCACCGCGTCTTCCTACAGGATTCGTAAGAGACAAATGCATGTGTAATGGGGTAGTGGATGTTGGGGGGGGGGGGG
>JAWQFJ010002002.1:19094-76594 GCA_034096865.1 Theodoxus fluviatilis
GGGGGGTTAATTGGTGATGATGATCGGGGAAGAGTAGATGAAGGGCGGGGAGAAGGAAAGGAAGGTGAAGGTTCTTAAATGATAGGGAACAGCGTTCGCAATTTCTTAAAGATTTATTGTTACTAGCTAGACTAAAACAAAAAGCACGATGGCAGACTGATAAAAGACAAAAGAACAAAGTCAATTCAATTCACACAATCAATACATGGCATTACTAAAGTGGCCTATATGGTGGTGGCAGGGCATGGAAATATCAGAAGGTCGAACAATTATTCAGGACAATCACACAGCAACAAACTTAGTGGAATTGCAAAGAAAATGGAGTATGTGGATTACATTGATTACACTTACAATATCTAGACTAGAAAATCAAGCATAAATGCTATCCTCCGTAATGTAATGGTCGAGGCAATTACAGATAATTCAGCAGATTAAGTTGTGTTATTATATAGAAAAGGGAAAGCCTACAGTGAACGGGTAATATTTGTTGTTGGAACTGAACACGAGGTGGTGATGCTAACATTCCAAATGACAACAGTGAATGGGTCACTCATTTGCCTATAGAATAGCAGTGTAACTAGACAACTCCTGACGACTCAGCCCAAATGATAGAGTATCCATGGGGAATACCATCTACCAATTAAGCACTCCATAGTCCATGAGTAATCCTCTCATGACTATTTCCCAGGAACATTATCTGAGTTACCGAATCACCTGATCCAGTGTAAGGCGACCAAGCACATGTACCTACCATACATTGCTCCACCAAGGCATCCTGACATACCATAATCAAATTGCTAGTAGTGATGGTCACTTGAACATAGCAAAAGACTGCCAGAACTTAAGTTCAATATAGTAATAGTGTAGAACTATCCCAACTACATGGAAACATTGCCTTCTACAAAATCTCTGGTCCCTAACTCTAGAATCTCATGCCAACATACTAACGCTACTTCTGGTTCAAATATAAGTTTCCATTGACCAGTCACAAGGGGAGGGGTACATGAATACACAGCTTTGACAACCATTATGCATAAAATCATAGTAAGTACAATAAAACATGAAAAAGTAGTTTATACAACATGGGAAAAGCGCACAAACCTCTTGCACTGTTGTTACATGTGCAAATTCACCGCAACCCCAACCATGCAGACACTCAAGTCCATCCCGGAGTCTGTGAAATTCCAAATATTCTCAATATAATTTCCCAATATACTGGAATACATTGTGCAAAATCGTACAAGAGAGGAGTGATCGTCAAACAACATCAGAACCATTGCCTTCACAGAACACAAAATAGCAAAACGTTTTCTAAGTTCTAAGCAGCATGGGACTGAGAGAACAACATAAAATTATTCCATCATTCTCCAGGGTCGACTACAGGAATGCACTTCCTAATGTAATTCGGATGATAAAAGGCACGGGGGGAAGTTCAAAAGCAGACAGCTTTCCTTGGGTTGTTAACCACGGGTGTGGAGTGGGGGGGAACACCTGTGCTAATCTTAGCCTACCACGTCATGGAGCTCTCATTAGCATATGTCCTTTGACGTCACAGCCCACCACGCGAGCGCCAGCCAAGGCAGAGAGAGCCAAGGAGAGAGAGAGAGAGAGAGAGAGAGAGAGAGAGAGAGAGAGAGAGAGAGAGAGAGAGAGAGAGAGAGAGAGGAAAGGGGAAGAGGAAGGGGGTGGGGGGTGGGGGAATACCCCACGTGGCGCGATCGTTCCGCCAAAGATTTCGCCCAGAGCGGCCGGCGAGCTAGGCCTAGGGGTAGAGAATGGAAGGGGAAGGAAGGACGGGCTGTGTGGGGTGAGGGGGAACGGAAGGAAGAGGGAGGAAAATTAAGCCACAAAGCAGTGTTACGCTATCTGCACCTCCTGAGTCAGGCCTACGTCCGTAAGGGCAACTCTATCAGAAGGAAGAGTTTCTCTCAGCACCAGCAAACAATGGTACAAACAGTGAAACACACTTCAACAATATTATAATACAACAGGTTGCCAGATGATGCTGACTGAACGCAAAACCACAAGTTGTGTTTCACACGTACATTGCCCAATAGTCATTATCAAATAGCCAATTTGAACCTACCATTGAGTAATTCTACACATCCATTTGAGAATAAAACATCTTCTTTACTTCTTACTCAAGTCGTTGCATAGACGTTTGAAAGGAACACTTTCCTCAAAGTCAACATATAATTCCTCATCATAAAGAATGCATGAAATGACAGAAATCAAATAAACAATTACGAGAGATAAAGCAAAAATGCAGTAAGCATGTCCAACGTACCTCAGTGTGCATCAAGGCACTTTACTCAAAGTAATATCGCTCCACCACAGAAACACATCCTCTCTCCATCACGGTCAGGGTGAAAAAGGCCCACCGCCCGCCAAAATTTGTCTACAACGGTCTCTTGCGACCACTTCACTCTTACCGATTCCTCCACTTGGGTATGAAATCCCGAAATGATACTCCACTGTCTAACAGAACAATCCCATCTTATTACATTGGAATTCCAAAGTTAATAACACCAAACATAGAAGCTTGCGCCCTAACAATTTTACAATGGTATTTAGTTTTATTTCCTTCTAACTAAGTTAACCAAAACAAGAGAAGATGATATTCCTGCGCCCACTCTCTGAGGCTCTTAATTGACAACAGATAGCCGGTGGGGAGGGTGTAACCTAATATTGTAACCTAATATTCTCTGGTACTGGACAAGAGGCTGACCCCTGCCAGCGAGCTGAGGGAGGAAAGGAAGAAGAGAGAATTGCTGTCGTCTGCTACGGAGCAGCTAGGAACATACATAGTCCACACACTTCCGTGACAAAACGTCCACATTGTCACACTTGGGACATTGTGACTTGATTTTTTGCTTACTTTAAACTGTTCTAGTGGCTTTCATGCTTGATGGCCGTATATAGCCTACAAAGGCTGATAGGCCATAAAACTCCATATTTGTGCTTGGGTGCACATAAGCATATGTGTGTATGAATGTGGATGTGTGTGTGTATGTGGATATGTATGTGTGTGTGTATGTGTGTTTGTGTGTGTGTGTGTGTGTTTCTCTGCCAAGCAGAACACATACACTGCCTGGTTTAGATTTAAATAAGTGCAGGCTGTATTTAAAAAACTGAAAAGTTAAATCCTGCTATATGAACTAGTGATTAGGTGAGGTGCAGTATATATATTGAACTTTTCAATGTAACACAGAATTTTGGCAGAGATCATTGTGATGTTAAAGCTTCTTTTCACAGCAAAGAGATTGTATATCAAAGAATAAACCTAGGAAAGGATTTAGGGGTACATTTATATCAGTATACTGGTTGGATGGATGGATGGATGGATTTTTACAGCCTATCAGCTTTTGTAGGCTACATAAGACCAATTAGCATGAAAATCACTTGAATAGTTTAGAGTAAGCACAAATCAAGTCATGATAGCCCTATTTATTGGCCTCTTATGCATTACATAGGGAGACGTGGTGGGTCTATTCTGATCATCAACTCACAGTACACTACCACTGTCTTATATCTTTGTTTAAAAACTGACAACCCTTTGCTGCCAAGTGTTGGCTACAACACACAGAGATTGCGATTTCACAGAGATTCTGTATTGCCAGTGCTTTATCTGCTTTGGTGTACATTGCCAGTTTCATCTGGTGTGCACGTTGTGGTGCCTTTGTGAAGTTGTGGAGTGATTGAGGTACCTCTTAACATGGCATCCAGTTGTATGTGCAAAGGAAGAAGTCCAATGCTCAAGGAACAATGAGATAAGCTTGCAGTCCATTTGCAATCTTGTCTTGCTTTACCTTCCCGTTTTGCATTGTGACCCTCATTTGTTGTAGGTCCGGTTCATTTCGGAAGGTTTGGTCATCCTCAGCTGTGTCATCACCATCATCGGGGAGGCCATAGAAGTGGGGTCTCAAGGAATCATCAGCTTCTTCAAAAACTGTGTAAGTAGTCACTCTGCCGAGTGGTTAGCAAGCTCGACCTGCAGGCGCTTGCGGCTGGTGGGTGCGGTGTGTGTAGCTGCAGGGTTCCAGAGTTGCATTCCTGAACAAGGTGCTCAACTCACAGTGCTTCTCCCCACCCAGGAGTAAAACCGGGTACCCACGAGGGCAGCGATGGCACTCTGTAGTGGGATTAACCCTTGCGTGTGGCCATGAGCCACCTTCAGGTTGGAATGCTCCCCAGGGAGTGGAGTTAGCACTGCTACCGTACTGGGTGCATCTTGTCTGCCACTGTGTTTGTTGACAAGTGTCAGTGAAGGTTTGATATGCGGCCCAACTATCAGGGGTAAAGTGTAAAGTGGTTTGAAACGTAGACATGGGTGATAAGTCACTATATAAAATCACACCTTTTCCACTTTACGTTTTTAAATTTGGCCTAGCCTTATCAGGGAAGGTAGTCAGCATGCTAACTTTACTGATTTCATGCACTGCTTGATTTACTATTTCAATCCTGGAATGATATATCAGTTACATTTAACAGGCAATAACTAAGGGCTCATTTATTCAGTGTACTGAAGTTTAGAAAAGAAAAAAAGAGAAAAATGTGTATTTACACTACGTCTTTCTACATCAGCTGCCAGTTTTCTCTCGGGAAGAGTTGAAAGTTGGAACACCTTTCACACTTGTTTTATGACTGGCAACCAACTTTTTTATTGACAAGGGGTGGTAAGGCTTCCATTAAAGGGCCACACTAATGGATTCATCCAAGGAGAGGGGTGCTTGAAGCTGTCATGCTTCACCACCAGACGGGCCACATCACCTCATTGGCTGAAATTTGCTGTGTATTTACATCGGCGTTTATGCTCGAGACAAATCTCAGCAAATCTCTCAGCCAATGAGGTGATGTGGCCCGTCTGGTGGTGAAGCATGACAGCTTCAAGCACCCCTATCCTTGGACGAGTCCACTAGTGTGGCCCTTTAATGAAAGCCTTACACAAGAGGTTACTAAGAGGCTGACTCTAAAATTGGCACCTCAGTACTCAATGGCTGCCCTTGGTCCTACTGCCAAAGTGAAGAAAAAATGGAGTTCAAATGACATGGGGCATTTAGCAGCTGGAGTCGTAACAAATGTATGTTATACTAATGTTTATAAAATACTTTATTTCCCACCTTCCAAGTATTTTATTTTTGCTACAAAATGAAGAGTGAGTATGAGTGAATGAGTTGACACTCTCTATGACTGCTCATGATTGAAAAATAGTAGAAAACATTCGAATCTCCGTGACAGTGAGCACCAGTTGAGGTGAGCGACGTACTGAGGCTGTATCCACTTATTATACGATTTTATGAATTAGTATAAAGAGACTGTGAGCCATGACTCTTAACAGAGAGGGTCAGTAACACAGCCCCCTGTTACTCAAAGTTTATCAGAGACAGCTCTGCAAAACCTGGTAGAAGTGACACAAAAACACAAATGTTCATAGCAGAAGCTCAAGTATTGGTTGTATACAGTAAGATGTAATCAATATCTAAAGTTCATACTGCATCCTAGATTTGTTGGTTGATGAGATGGGAATCTGTCAGCTCAGCATGTGACAGCCTACAGTCCACACTACAAGTCTTCTGAGGTTGCCTTGCTTGTTTCAGGCTCATGCACCAGACCAAACAGTCTACCTGATGTCCTGTGTGCTCATCTTGCTGTGCATCCCCTTCCGCTTTGTAAAGATGCCTTCTGTAGAGGAAGTGCTGCTGGTCATGGCCGTGCCTGGAGCCTGGTTCTTCCTGCTCTTCTTTGCCAGGTGAGAATCTCATTTCCAGGTGTACCTAGTCTGCATGAGGAGCCACTGTTGTGTACTGCCGTAGCTGCAGATGGTGCTCTGTAGTCCCTGGTCTATAGCTGGCAGTCTTGCCATCTTTCCAAAGATATTTGCAGTTCTATTTTATGTTATCTTTGATTTTATAGTCACCTGTAGTTGAAAAACTGTTTGCATTCTTCTCTCTGTTCTTATTCAGCATTTCCTCAGTAAAACATCTTCAGTGGTTGTGTATTTTACATAGGAACTACTGTACATGTTTTTTAACTTGGCATATATTGCTGGGGTGGGTTTTTTTTCCTTCATTTTTCAGTAGAAGACAAAGTTTTTTAATAAATGCAGATTGCTTTTCTTCTTACCTTGTCTCTAGTGCAGATCTGCTGGAAAGAATCCTGTGTATCGTTGCTTTCCTGGACAGTTTGTATTATGGAACTAACTGTTATTGGAATAGAATGCTGAGTTAGGTAGGCAGGGCAGTGATGCTGTAAATGCATGTAGCTCACAACGTATTTGGTCAGTTTTGTCAATTGTTAGTACGCAGGTATCCCACTTAATGTGCTGCATGAGGTCCACTCTCAGGGACTCAAGTAACAATGTTTTGCAGAACTGTTTCTTTGATTTGCTTATTTAACTAAGGGGCTTCTCTAGGGAACTTGTTACTGAAGACCAACGCCGGTCAACATACAACAATTGGATGTGCTCCCTGCCAGCCTTTGCCTTCCTGTCATTCACCGTAGAAATAAACCTACAGACTGCAGTTTCATATGATGCAGTGCTGTTAAAATCCCCTCCCTCCTCTTCTCACTGTCTCTGCCTCTGTGTGTGTGTGTGTGTGTGTCTGTGCGTGTGTGTGTGTGTGTCTGTCTGTCTCTCTGTCTGTGTCTGCCTATGTGTGTGTCTATGTGTGTGTGTGTGTGTGTGTGTGTGTGTGTGTGTGTGTTTGTGTGTGTGAGTGTGTGTGTGTGTGTGTGTGTGTGTGTGTGTGTGTGTGTCTGTCTGTCTCTCTGTCTGTGTCTGCCTATGTGTGTGTCTATGTGTGTGTGCGTGTGTGTGTGTGTGTGTGTGTGTGTGTGTGTGTGTGTGTGTGTGTGTGTGTCTGTCTGTCCATCCCCCTTTCTGTCCGCCCCCCCCCCTCTCCTCTCTCTCTCTCTCTCTCTCTCTCTCTCTCTCTCTCTCTCTCTCTCTCTCTCTCTCTCTCTCTCTCTCTCTCTCCATTTTCTTCTGTTAGTCTGAAATCTGACATCTGATGGATATTGTAAAGTCTTGCCTCTAAACTCAGGCTCTTAATTTGCATTAACAAGATTAAGATGGGAAAAAATATTATTCTTTGATCAAACCATGATTGAATTTTGTTTTTCTTAGAACACTCTTAATAAATCAGTTCAATTTTTACCTCTGCCGAGGAGGTCATGTTTTACCTTCAGTTTATAATTTAGTAATTCAGCAAAATAACTGAAAAAGTTCAGAACGGATTCTGCTTAAATTTGGTGCAAAGTCCCCCCGAGGAACACTTCATTAAAATTTGGAGCTAATCTGTTGTCTCCTTTTGGAATTGGAACATAAAGAGAAATGTTATCGGGCATCACAAAGTTGATGACATCAAACTACTAATGATGCCAGCATATGTGTTTAGATCTTAGAGACCATCAACAGACTCTAAAATAAACTCAACTATACAGATCATGGAAGAGAAATTGTTGTGTCCTTGGTGTGGTGGGGATTTCCGCTCTCGGAATGTGTGCTCGTTTGAAAAAAAAGCCTATCTTTAAGTTATTGCCAGCTTCCAGCTATAATCCACAACAAGAAACTTTGTTCTTGCTTTGCAGGGGTTTCCTGGGTGTGGGCTCAATGATAGTCATGATGTATCTCATGATAGCCAATGACATGGTCCGCTTTGTGCTCATCTACCTAGTATTCATGGTCGCCTTCTGTGTCAGTAAGGACGCTGCTGTCTTCGCTTGCCTTGACTCGTGCTGTCAGTGCACCGAGCTTTGTTTGGTGGAGTTGTGACTACTCTTTGCTTGATTTCCATTTGCATCCACTCTCTGTGTTTTGTTCTTGGTTTTCTCAGTCTTGCGTAATGTGCGCAGTGGAACAAAATGCATTGCTTTCGTTCAGACAAGAAGAAAAGTGTGTGAATCATGCAGTTGCAGAAACTGATCATGGAATTCAACTTTTCCATCGACAGAGTGGCCTTTGCTCAGTAGATTGTAATACAGGACATACTTGACATGGGTAAGACCATTGAGGTGTAACATGAGGTATTCAATTGTTTAAATGCTCTTTGGTTATATTTTTGTTTTTTGCTTTTGGGGGGTATTTTGGCGGGGGGTTTTGGAGGTTGGGTTGATTCTGTTCATTTGTAAATTTATACTTCTGAGCCAGATCTAAATCAATTCTCCTTTACAATCTGGACAGAGAAGTTGAAACTTTTATTACATTTCTACCTCATTAACAACTGAAGTAATTGGCTTTCCTTTTTTGTGTGTGTTTGTTCTTGATTTCATGTGCATGCAAATTACATCTGGTAAAACTTACCCTGTAGATAAGTGTGGTGGACCTAATAGCATGTTATGGTTTGTTCACTTTTGAAGTTGACAGATTGCCTTGTTTCCCTTTTCTGATTGGATGACTAACTTGATTTTTTGTAGGGGAGTGAAACTAACAGGACCCTTTGTCACAATGATATACAAGATGTGCACTGGAGACCTGGTTAGATTTGGTCTCATATATATGGTGTTTCTCATTGCTTTCACACAAGGTAGGTACTTCAGTACATTTCCCATTGTCATCCAAGCCCCTAACTGTCATTTAACCAGTCATAAACACTGGATAAAGCCTCAATTGTTTGATCTGTGCAGTATTTTATTTTAATGGACTCAAAAAGTCACATTTAACTGATTAAAATGTTTTTTTCTTTCTCCCTTTTATGTATTTCTGACAGGTTTTCATTATGACTTGTCAAACGTCTGCATGAAAAGTGTTGACTCATGATAGTCAGTCTTGACAACACTCGGATAAAGCAATTCCATTCAATGACTTCTCTTTTTCTGGAAGTTGCCACTGTTTCTTGTGTTCTTGTATGCATGTATGACATATTATTGTTGTATCGGCATTATTATTCATCCTTAATGGATGTGCATTTGCACTGCCTCCAAGTTGCATGATCAGGAATATTCATCACTATTATGAATATAAAAAAAATTCTTCATTTGCAGATATTCCTTATAGTAATTTTCTTTCCATTTTTCTTGTTTTCAGCATTCTTCTTCCTGTTCCGTGATGTGAATGTTGGCTCAAATTCAGATGTGGCCAAATTTCAGACCATAGGAGAAAACATCATGAGCCTTTTCCAAATGACTCTTGGAGAGTTCAAGGTAAATGGAGGTGCTGTGATATTATCGTGCGTTCCAGAATCTTCTCAACAGTTGCATGTGAAAATGGTCTTGAAGACCTCCCCTAGAAAACTATTCAATAGTTATGAACTGTTACGATGGCATCAAAATTGGGACTATTTGGTCTGTCACCACACCCTTTTCTTTTGCACTTGCCCTTCTAACTATCCTACAACATGTAGCAAAACTTTTACCAAAGTACTCACAATGGAACAAAAAACTAAATCCATGTCATTGTTTCAAGAAAATGTTAATGCTAAATTTTGGGGTAATTTTTGGAAAGCATATCTCATGACCTTCCCCCCCCCCCCCCCAATCACTTGTAGCATATGCCATGTCTAGCAAGCTTGGCCCATTCATGATCTCGCAGCATATGCCACAACTACCAGGATATGGGTCAATGTATCAGTAAGGGAATAAGCAAATTGATTTGCATTGCCTGAAGCATGATACACACACACAAAATCCATTTACACTCTTTTCTTTCCAGATTACACTTGGTCACTGCAATTATCTAGCTAGCTGCTGACAATTTTCTCCATTTTCCTTCAGTACGACTCCTTCTCATATGCCCACTACAAGGGCCTGACTCTGCTGGTGTTTGGTGTCTTCATGATCCTCGTCCCCATCCTGCTGCTCAACATGCTGATTGCCATGATGGGCAACACCTACCAGCAGGTCATCGCCAAGCAGGAAAAGGAGTGGCGCAAACAGGTCTGTATATTTCGCCTTGACCTTTGCCACTCCATACAATGCATGGGAAAACGCATGCCGACTTTTGCCTCTCCTGGGAGATGGCATAAGTGGAAAGTTCCTGAACCCAGGGTCTGCCAACTCAAGGAAGTTAAGGGCAGGGTCTCGTGGCTGCTAGCGGCTGCTTTACCAGATAGCAGATTAGAACATGCACCAAGTCAATTTATTTATTTTATATTATGGCACAAATACTACCTCTGTCTGGAATATATCCTGTATCAGAAGCTATGACACCTATAATTAAAGCTTCCTTTTTTGAGGAGGGAAACATCAATTTACCCTTTAAGAATGTATACTTTTTTTTAAGTTGTTCCACTTGCTTTGGATTATACAGGTTAATGGCTGTCTTGTAACTCGAAATGTCTTTCTCTTCCAGTTGACTGCATATGGATTAATAGCAATGATGTCACTGGACATTGCCCGTCTGTTCCTGTTGAAAGTGTATGGACTAAAAATAGCAATGATGTCACTTAATATTGCCTGTCTGTTCCAGTGGGCCAAGATTGTGGTGGTTCTGGAGCGAGGTTTCTCCAAGAAGAGGCTCCTGGCCTTTCAGAGAGAGTATTCCATCCGGATGTCGGGGCCATCAAAAGGTGACCCCGACTTTGACCCCACAGCAGAGGTACGGGCCCTCGTGGTCATCAAGACGACCGCCAAGACCAAGGCCTGCATCCGCAAGGCAGCCATCAACCACTGGAAGGTGAGGCCATCTTGGTTTGCAGCCATTTTTAATTATAGCCTGGTACTTTAGCTTGTCAGCCCTATTGTCTCCCTGGCTTTTGGATGGAGTCATCCTATCATCCTTGAATTGTAAGAGGCACACACTGTCAGTGCTAATTAAAAATAGCAGACATGGGCCCAATCAGCCCTTTTATGTTGTTAGTGGTTTATAAACTTAAAAAAATTGAACAAGTAAACTGAAAGATTTCAGGGGTTCCTACTTTGAGCATGTCCACTGTTTAGAGGAGATGGATTAAATGTTAATTACTACTTTTTTAGATAAGTGGCAAGTTAAGTTTAAGAAATTTAAACTAATTTCTATGTTTTCCTAACATACTTACCAGTAGACAAACCAGTGATATATGACCTTTTGACCTCGAAAAGAGATTTTGCAAAAATCTTACCCACACGTGACTGCCTGCTCCGCCAATCCGAATGCTTTAGACACAGGCAGGAAGTACGTCAGCAAAGGGGAGGTAACTCCCCCTGCCACGTGATCGCTCCTGTCTATATAAGCTTGAGCAGGCAGCACGCCGTTCTCTTGACATTGCCGAGATATCCCGAGCAAATGCACAAACGGGGAGGTGGGTGGGACAGTAATTTGTCTACTGGTAAGTATGTTAGGAAAACATAGAAATTAGTTTAAATTTCTTAAGGTTTTCCCACATACTGTACCAGTAGACAAACCAGTGATATGATTGCCCAGCAATGGGCGGTGGGTTGTGCATAAACACCTGACCCAACAGAAAAAACTACTCACACTCAAACACGAAGAGCCAATCCGCAACAACCAACTTGTTGATGCTCAAGGTGTCGTTGACATGACGAACCCGAACCTCACACAGTTAAAAGCGTGTGAACACAGTCACTGCACCAGCAGACCGCCCTCATAAAGTGAACCAAAGAGATACTCTTGGCAAACGCTACAGAGGTGGCAACCTTGCGGAGTACAGGAGTCCGAGAGGCACCAGCAGGAGGATCAAGCAACGCATTCTTGTATGCATCCGTGATCAAAACGCGTAACAGCAAGAAATGGAAGTCTTAGACACCTCAGCGCGACTACGTGACGGGCAGAAAACAGTCGTCGTTTCCGCAAACGACGGTACTGAGTTCGAGCCAGATAACACGCAAGTGCACGCACCGGACAGTTCACCGAGCCAGCGTCGCCAGGATCGAGAACAGAAGCGAGGCTCTTGATCTCGACACTCTGACAGTCTGACCGGATCAAACAGCGTCTGCTAAAACAGCCAGTAGTCACGCTATGCTGAGATCCCACCGCAGAGCTCGACCTCCCGAGAGCGCGGTGGGTGTGCCGCCCCGCCCCACTCGACCCCCAGAAGCATGGGGACGGAGCACATGGGAGCGCACTGGAAGGAGGCGGCAAGCTGACCGGACCAAACAGCGTCTGCTGAACGGCCAGTAGTCACACTAGCCGAGATCCCACCGCAGAGCTCGAACTTCCGAGAGCGCGGTGGGTGTGCCGCACCGCCCCACTCGACCTCGCGGAAGCGTGGGGACGGAGCACATGGGAGCGCACTGGAAAGGAGGCAGCATGCTGACCGGACCAAACAGTGTTAGCTGAATGACCGATCGCAACGCGATCTAACCGCATGGCTTGACCTTTCGGAAGCGCGGTGGGTGTGTACACCGCCCGGCACGACCTTTCAGAAGCGCAGGGCGGGACACAGGAGATCGCTCGGGAAGGTAGGCGGCGCGCTCACCGGACCAAACAGTGTTAGCTGAACGGCCGGGAGCGGCGCTCTGCCTAAGTCAACCGCAGAGCTTACCTTGCGGAAGCGCGGGACCGCCTTCCGTCAGTATGCCCATGATACCAACTTCCGAGAGCACGGGACAGGTCACAAGGAACACACAATACGTACCACGCCCGACCATGACCCAAAAAAGCATCTCGCCCGAGAGCCTTCGGATCGTGCATCGGAGAGAAGCAACATTGTGCCACACCGCCCCCTGAGGGTGCGGAAGGGGGGGGGGGGAGGGGAGGGGGGGGGGGGGGGACCTGGAATGGCACGGGAAGGGAGGCGGCGTGCTGACCGGACCAAACAGCGTCTGCTGAACGGTCAGTAGTCACGCTAGCCGAGATCCCACCGCAGAGCTCGAACTTCCGAGAGCGCGGTGGGTGTGCCGCACCGCCCCACTCGACCTCGCGGAAGCGTGGGGACGGAGCACATGGGAGCGCACTGGAAAGGAGGCGGCATGCTGACCGGACCAAACAGTGTTAGCTGAATGACCGGTCGCAACGCGATCTAACCGCATGGCTTGACCTTTCGGAAGCGCGGTGGGTGTGTACACCGCCCAGCACGACATTTCAGAAGCGCAGGGAGGGACACATGAGATCGCTCGGGAAGGTAGGGGCGCGCTCACCGGACCAAACAGTGTTAGCTGAACGGCCGGGAGCGGGGCACTGCCTAAGTCAACCGCAGAGCTTAACCTTGCGGAAGCGCGGGACCGCCTTCCGTCAGTATGCCGCATGACACCAACTTCCGAGAGCGCGGGAACAGGCCACAACGAACACACGATACGTACCTGCCCGAGCCGACCAGCTCGCGCACCTGCCCAGGAGCAGGGGAACTGAAAACAACTCCGAGCAAGGCAGCAACTGGACCAACAGCGTGTGCTGAACGGCCGTTAGCAATGCCCCGCCATGACCCCACCGCAGACTCGACCTTTCGGAAGCGCGGGGGCGGGGCACCGGGAAAGCACAGGAAGGGAGGCGGCGTGCCGACCGGACCAAACAGCGTGTGCTGAATGGCCGTTAGCAACGCTCTGCCGTGGCCCCACTGCAGAGCTCGACCCTTCGGGAGCACAGAGGCGGAGCACATGAAATGGCACGGGAAGGGAGGCGGCACACTGACCAGACCAACAGCCTCTGCTGAACGACCCGTAGTCAGGTACCGCTGAGATCCCACCACAGAGCTCGACCTTCTGGAAGCACGGTGGGTATGCTGCACCGCCCCACTCAACCTTCCGGAAGTGTGGGGCGGGGGCGCATGGTATCGCACTGGAAGGGAGGCGGCGTGCTGGCCGGACCAAACAGTGTTAGCTGAATGGCCAGTAGCAATGTTCTGCCGCGATCTAACCGCAGCTCGACCTAAGGAAGCGCGGTGGATGCACCGCACCACCCAGAGCGACCTTACGGAAGCACAGGGCTGAGGCACAGGAGATCGCACAGGAAGGTAGGTGGCTCGCTCACCGGACCAAACAGTGTTAGCTGAACGGCCGGGAGCAACGCTCTGCCTAAGTCTACCGCAGCTCGACCTTCCGGTGAGTGCAGGACTGCCTTCCGCAGAATGCCGCAGGGCACCACCCTCCAAGAGCGCGGGAACAGTACACATGATTGCACGATACGTACCCGCCCAAGCCGACCGCCCGCGACCCGCCCAGGCGAACGGGACATGGGTGGTGAAAGGCTGAAACCTCACGCGCAGTCTGACCGACGAGCAGCAACCGACCCGCCGGAAAACAGGAGAGGAGAAAAACAAATAATACTCCTGTCCCACGTACCCGGGACAGTGGGTAGAGGCCGGGCTAGAAAACCCCCCCTACCGCACCATCAGAACGAGCAAACGCGGACCCAACCACAGAGTCCACCGTCGAAGCAGACCGCGTGTTGAGAAAGCAACAACTGCAGCTAGCGAAAACCGAATTTCCGCAGCGCCACCTGTCAACACAGGAAAAGCCGCGGGAACACACGAAAACAACCGACTCGTGGACGCAAGAGAAGGAATGAGAGAAGAAGCACTCACTCGTAATGAGTGAGAATTGCTGCCTCCCCCCAACCTCGCTGCCACTACCTGTCAACGCCAAAAGGGCGCCCGCCTCCAACACGCCCAGCGTGAAGGAGGGTCGCCATTAACGCCATAGCAAGGCGCCAGACCCGAAGCCCGGGAATGGTGCACAGCCAGCAACAACAGCGAACGCGAAGACAAGCACACAAGCAAAACACCAGCCATTCGTCGCTCGCACCGAACGAACAACGACACGCCAACGCACCGAGAACTAGCGCTTGCACTCAACCGGATCAAGCGCACCCTTCCCAACGCCCAAGCGTTCAAACTGACGCAAGCAGCGGCACGCCGCTAGACCTAACCGACGCGTGGAAACGAAGCAGGAGGGGAAGAAAAAACACGCGTTCGTCATGAGCGATACTCCTCTCAACCCCCCCGTACCCGCTGCCACCGCAGAGTGGATGCCAGTACCACGACCGCCTCGCACACGAACAGCGCAAGGTGGTCCGCCATTAACGACACGGTGAGCAAGTGCCACCGCCGTCGAGAAGGGCGAACGACCAGCGATACAAGCGAACGCGAAGACAGCCAGCAAGCAAACCAGCAAGTCCTCGCGAACCCTGAAAAGAGCAGAGCCACGCCAACGCAACTGAAAAACCAGCGAGTGCGCACAACGTACCAAGCTCACACAAATCCACACAACATCAACTGACGCCAACAGCGGCAATACTTCCCCCAGGCTCCCAGCGAAGGGGAAGTGCAAACCAGCTACAAGCAATCCCCAAACAACGACAAGCAAAACACACACAATAAAAAAGCAAGCCGTTGGCAGTAGAAACTACTAGCCACCAACCCGCCATTTCACAGAAGCCAACACGCGCGTACACCAAGTACTGAGCGAAAATGGTCTCTGAGTGGGAGTACAGTAACAACAGCGTGCGACAAAACGCACCGCCAGTTACAACTGCAACCACCAAAAAACAGCGGCCACCTCGCGAGAAAGAAAGGAGAGGGTAGAGAACACCTCGTTCAGTCAATGGAACGAGAACTCACTCCACCTCACTCGCATCCGTCATGCCGGCGCCGCCGCTATCCTGTCGCCTCTACACGGAGAGCGACAAGACAAACGCCATACCTAAAAGTGGTTAGCAACAGCTACCGCAAACAGGCAAGAAAAACCCAATGCAAACACGACAGCCCGCCGGCTCACCTGACGAAACAGGAAAAGCAGCTGCTGCCCTCCACACCGACTTACGCGTGGACGAACCCGCAAGAGGGAGGGAGGAATACAAGCGAAACACCAGCCTATCGTCGCTCCAAGACGAGCAACTACTCGCCAACCACCCGAGAACTAGCGCTTGCACGAAACGTCCAAGCGCCCAAGTCCCAAACACACACACAAGCGTTCAAACTAACGCAACAGTGCACGCCTCTATCCGTCCATCTTACCGAGGCGGGAAAGACGGAAGAGGCACGTGGAAGCGAGACGCCATTACTACGCCGAGAAAGGCGAACAACACAGTGACAAGCGAAGACAAGCAAACAAGCAAACAGCAAGTCGTCGCTATCACTGAAAGAAAACGAGTAGCGACGCACCAAAGCCTCCAGCGCGTGCACTCAAAACAAAACAAAGCGACCACGCCAAACGAAAACGTCAAAAACAGACGCAAGCAAAGCGGCAAGCCGCAAACTTCCCTTAACTCCAGTGAAGGGAAACTGCAAACTCTACACTACACAAGTAGGCGAGGATAATCCAATGCACGAGTAATCCACGTGCAAGCGAAACGCGACAGCAGTTTCGAAAAATGTCAAAGAGAACAGCGTGCTGCCTGCTCAAGCTTATATAGACAGGAGCGATCACGTGGCAGGGGGAGTTACCTCCCCTTTGCTGACGTACTTCCTGCCTGTGTCTAAAGCATTCGGATTGGCGGAGCAGGCAGTCACGTGTGGGTAAGATTTTTGCAAAATCTCTTTTCGAGGTCAAAAGGTCATATATCACTGGTTTGTCTACTGGTACAGTATGTGGGAAAACATAGATATATCTGAGGGTAGAGGTTGCCCAGAGATATGAAGAACTCGGCATCATGGCTGCAGCATGCAAATTCACTTGTGGCATGTGAAAGAATGATGATGATGATGATGATGATGATGATGATGATGATGATGAAATGTATGCATGTGTGTGTACATGTGTGAATGTGCTTCATTGTCACACGCCTTTTCCTCTTGCTCTTATCATCTGTATCAATCAATCTATGCTCCTTCTTCTGCAGTTGCTGGGCAAGGAGATAGTGCGACAGATCCGATCCCTGAAGAGGCACGGCAAGTTCACTGGGGACATTGAGCTCAACCAGTCCTTGCGACGAAACCGGTCGCTCAAATCCAATGTGATAGCCGAGGATTCAACAGTGGGTTCAGAAAAAGATCTTCTGGATCCAGGGCTGGCCTCTACAGTGGCCCAGCTGGCCTGGGAGAAGGACATTGACCTCACCAAGGGGCAGATATTTATTAGTGACCCCGAGAAAATTGAGAACCTCTCACCTAGGGCTGTAAACCTGGAACCCCAGATTCCCAATGGGAGGCCCAAGCACATGGACAAAGCCCAATCAAAGGCACGCAGTGGTGCAGAGAAGCAAGGTGGGACTGCTCCTTCTGTCCCAGGACTGTTTGCGGTGACCTCCCCCAAAGTGCGGAAAGCCATTGCTTACAACCGAGTGGCCCCACTGGTTCCCTCCATGGCCAGCTTTGACTCTGCCATCTTCCCTCCAGACTGTGACGACTTTCTGATGGCAGCTCGAGAATCCCCTAGACTGGAGGTGGAGACCCCAAGGAAGCAAAGCATTCAGTCACGCCGGTGCAGTGACCCCCTGTCTGACGCCTGGGGCAGCATCCCCCTGGACGAGGGAGCAGTTGGCGGGGAGCCACAGCAGGCAGCTGACCATTCCCCCTCCATCGCTCTCCAGTCAGAGACAAGGAAACGGAAGAACCGCAAGGGGAAGTCAGCCAAGAGCAACAGTTCTGCTTCCTCAGCCACCTCCCTGCTGAGCCACAGTAGCAAGGACAGCCCTGTGTGAGCTTGGCAAGGTCCTGTGAGCTTGGCAAGGTCCTGTGAGCTTGGCAAGGTCCTGTGAGCTTGGCAAGGTCCTGTGAGCTTGGCAAGGTCCTGTGAGCTTGGCAAGGTCCTGTGAGCTTGGCAAGGTCCTGTGAGCTTGGCAAGGTCCTGTGTGAGCTTGGCAAGGTCCTGTGAGCTCGGCAAGGTCCTGTGAGCTTGGCAAGGTCCTGTGAGCTTGGCAAGGTCCTGTGTGAGCTTGGCAAGGTCCTGTGAGCTTGGCAAGGTCCTGTGTGAGCTTGGCAAGGTCCTGTGAGCTTGGCAAGGTCCTGTGAGCTTGGCAAGGTCCTGTGAGCTTGGCAAGGTCCTGTGAGCTTGGCAAGGTCCTGTGAGCTTGGCAAGGTCCTGTGAGCTTGGCAAGGTCCTGTGAGCTTGGCAAGGTCCTGTGTGAGCTTGGCAAGGTCCTGTGAGCTCGGCAAGGTCCTGTGAGCTTGGCAAGGTCCTGTGAGCTTGGCAAGGTCCTGTGTGAGCTTGGCAAGGTCCTGTGTGAGCTTGGCAAGGTCCTGTGTGAGCTTGGCAAGGTCCTGTGTGAGCTTGGCAAGGTCCTGTGAGCTTGGCAAGGTCCTGTGTGAGCTTGGCAAGGTCCTGTGTGAGCTTGGCAAGGTCCTGTGAGCTTGGCAAGGTCCTGTGAGCTTGGCAAGGTCCTGTGTGAGCTTGGCAAGGTCCTGTGTGAGCTTGGCAAGGTCCTGTGAGCTTGGCAAGGTCCTGTGTGAGCTTGGCAAGGTCCTGTGTGAGCTTGGCAAGGTCCTGTGTGAGCTTGGCAAGGTCCTGTGAGCTTGGCAAGGTCCTGTGAGCTTGGCAAGGTCCTGTGAGCTGGCAAAGGTTTTGTGATTGAGGTCATGACATGAAAGACTTGGAGAAAGATGGCACGAGACAAGCAGTCTTTGCACTGTTTGAAGACCAAGTTCCACCTCACCTTGAAATCTTTCCTCACCTGAGTAAGACAAGGAACAACACAGATGAGTTTTGTCTTCATCATTTGTTCAGGTGGTTCCTCTGGGCATGGAAGGAAAGATTGTGGGTGAGCAGAGTCCCCAAGAGAGATGTCTGCAACTGCTGCATAGGACTGGAATTTTTTGCTTGGACATGTCCATGGCAATCTGATCAGTCTCTTGGTGTGTGTGGATTCTGTTGATCAGACTGTTGGTTGACTGGATGTGTATATTGTTTGTTGGACCTTTGTTAAAGTTGAAATTTTGCAAACATTCCCTCCAATGCCTGCTGATTTATGCATTTTTTGCAGCTTTGTCCCCTGTGATAGTGCATTTAGTTATCAATCGTCCGATACCTGTGATGGTCATTTGATGTTATTTTTTTTAATTTCATGAAAATTTTCAAGCGTTTTGAAAATTATCCTAATCCTTTCAAACATAGAGCCACTAGCTCAAACCTTGATACTGTGAATACTTGACTATGCATCACATGGATTGATGTTGAAAGTAGATGTGATAATATTCATACCTATCTATGCTCCTAGTTTTTCATTTGTTCTTGTCTCTGTGGACCGCTAGGTTTGCACATAGTCCATGATCACCAGAAGTTCATTTCACATGTACAGTTTGCATAAATAAATCAGTTTGACTCAGCATGTATGGTGGATATTAATGTATGCATTCTATACAGACATGACCCAGTCATGTTAGTCTTGTAAAGTAGATATCCAAGTAAGTGCACTGCTGTGTAATATCCAAGCATTCCAAAATGCCAGTGGCTGTAGCCCCTTCCAATATCTTGCCTTTCACGTTATGTTCACCATTGGTTTGATGTTCATCATTGGTTTGTGACATGTTGATGCGTTTGGTTTGCTGGTCATCCTTCATCTACAGACACTTGCTTACATCAGTAGATTTGACTTCAGGCCACATTCTCATCAGCTTTTGGAATGCACCTAGTTAAGTTTTGACATGTGGTCATGCTGACAGCGTCTATAATGTGGCTGTGATTCAGAATTCATGTGACCTTTGCTTCAATCAAAATTCATTGCAGTTTTGTAGTCCCTCCTTGCTGTTTTGAAGGATGATCGCTTGCTGGGAGGATTCAGTGCTGGATTTGACGATGCTGTCAGTGACACTGACACTGACACTGACAATTGCTCCAGCGCTGGTGGAAGCCAGATCAGTGGCTGCCTTTGCCCATGTACCTCATCTTGTCTGTAGATAGGTGGACGGGCCAAAATGACTCGCACCTGCCAACAGACCCCCTGCATTTCAAAACTGTGTGACCCTTGGAGTCACTTATTTACCACACCGGTCTGCACTCAATCAAATGTCTCGCAGCTAAAGAAAGTCCTGCTTGAGAAAATGTCATGTTCTTGTAGGAAAATGCAGTAGGTCTGTAAACTGTTTCTGGTTGCTCTTTTGCACTGTTTAATGACAGTTCAGTTTGTGGGCATGCACAAGCAACTGTGACAAATCGGATATTTTATCACTGCTTTGTAACAGAAATATTGAATGGTGTATACATCTGTAATGTTTTTATTTTGGTCTACCAGACCAAGTCCAGGTGAAGCATTTTACATGAGTAATCTTACAGTGATATAGAGGACTGTCAAGTAGTCAATGCATGAATTTCCACTTGATGTCATGACAATGGTCAGTGCATGTAGACACTGAATGCACTACTGGTTAGATAGTCATTTATTATTCCATTATTTTATCTCTACATCTATCATGTAAACTTATGCTTTTTTGAGCATAATTGTGTACAAATCTACATTTTGGATGGATTTTTGTTTTGTGTTTAGCAAAGTACAAGACTTTCTTAGACATCTGTGTTCTGTTTTAAAATCATATTTTAAAAAGCATTTGGAATCACTAATATTATAAGGTTAGATGAGGTCAAAGCTATTATTTCATGAAGACCCAATGCCTGCCTAAAGATGCCACATCTTATATGTGTGGCAATGTTAGCATCCACTCAAGTTGGACTTCCAAATTCCACAAATATTTTGCACTTGTACATTAGTTCAGCACAATACTTGTTATTTGCACAGAATATTGTTGTACACTTAATTATTTTGGTTGTTGTCCAGGGTAATTTTGTTCAATGTGTCATTACATTTTAGTATTCAAATAGACAATGTCTCAGACTTTGATCTGTAGTGTTGCCAGTGTTGGGAAAGTTTCGTTTTGTATTTCTCATTTTCTATTTGCAAATGCAGTCATGAGATGAATTCTGACTAACCTTGTACAGACTGTACAATGTACAACTACTTAGCAATAAAGCTGCTGCAAAGGCACTGTGGAGTACGTTCCTGTGCCTAACAGATTTGTCAACAAATGTTACACACTCATCCACACGTCTTCTAACCCTAGACGTGTTCGTCTCATTGGGCCATCATTTCGGCCAAAAATATGTATGCTCACTAATTGCTCTGGCCCTTTGTACCTTACACTATCAAGCACTACCCCTGCTCCAGCTGTCATATTGTGCCAGAACTTGGGGCGCTGTACGAGACCGTTTCAGATTAGGCAAATGATTGCAAACAGATACTGGTGTTCAGCTGGAGGAAGACTACTGGCACATAGTTGCATGTCTAGGCTAATGTGTCGTGGCACTCAATGGCAGTTTCCTTGATCCGTCTGCTCACCTTCACACCTCAGTTAAAACCATTACAACACCTATTTTGCCACAAAACTAATTTTTTTGTCTGACATTAATGCATGCGATCAATGTTGTCAACGAGAGGGTTGTAAATGTCAGAAGAGAGGAAGAAATGGGAGATGGTTAACCAGATGGTGCAATGATGTCTTATGCAAGTAAGCAGTGACTTGCATTCATTTACACACACAAGTTCACGTTGGCCAGCCTTGAAGTCTTGGTTACACACACACACACACCAATACAACCTGATTATAGCAGTATCTCACACCCTGAGTAGAACAAGTGAGACAGACTACTTGATTCAGCACAAGGATTTTTCTTACAAGTCATTCACAGGCTCTTGTTGACTGGAAGACGCAGCTGTTGCAACTTTCTGTAAATTTTACATTGTCAATAATTCTTTGAAAGTTTGCAAAATCTTTGGGTGCAGCTCTGAACTTATTGTTCCAGGGCTAGTGCTTTCTGTTTGAGAAGCACACAATTGTTTTTCTCTAGCTCCTAAGAGTTAGCAGGAAGTTACACCAATCATCCTAGTGCCATCAAACATGTCATAAGTAGTTCGGTTGTCCTATTTAAAAGACACATGCATGTGTGGCCCTGTCTTGCCTGCTATTGGCAGCAACACATGGCAGAGTCATTGCAGGAGTCTGGTGCATGCAGAACACAGCAAGGGCGCATGGACTAAGCAGATAGGAGCTTCATGCTCTCGAGAGTCGTTTCTTGACCAAGCCAAAGTACGCCACGTCCATGTCTGCTGCACAGTCGTTTCTCCACATACCTCAGTGGAAGATGGGAAATCTGGTATAAACACTGATCTGCTCTATTATGTTAGGCAACTTGTACCTGTGTGGATGGATGGAGTTTCATGGTCTATTAGCCTTTGTCAATTCTCACCCCTAACCCACAGGGGGGACTTGTACCTGTAGAGAACCGAAGTCATGAAACCCAGCTGTGCCGACAAAGAGCAATGCACCAACTCACAATGAATCCTAGCATTCAGGTTCGGGTGCCTTAATATTTCCATCAGCTGGAATGCTAAGGTCATTGTGCTTTTCAAAAACTTCCTCTTTTAATGATAACATTAAATATCATGCTTCTCTCTTCCTATTGTAACAAGATGTTGATCCAATGTGATTACCTGTGATAATTTCACTACAAAAGACAACACAACTGCTATTTCAAGATAAGATGATTCTTTTTCCACAAACAGAACAAGAGACAAATGCATCCAAGCACAACAAAGATGTCAAATGAAATGCTGTAATGATATGCACACAGACTTGCAGCCGAGAGATAACAGACCAGCACTGCTGGTCCCCTAAAGCCAGAATTCCTACACTTGTACCCCGCCATCCTCCATTCCGCAGCCCTCTGGATGGAGTACCACACGCAGCCTAAGTCCCCTGAAGTCAGAATTCCTACACTTGTACCCCGCCATCCTCCATTTTGCAGCCCTCTGGATGGAGGACCACACACAGTCTAAGTCCCCTGAAGTCAGAATTCCTACACTTGTACCCCGCCATCCTCCATTTTGCAGCCCTCTGGATGGAGGACCACACGCAGCCTAAGTCCCCTGAAGTCAGAATTCCTACACTTGTACCCCGCCATCCTCCATTCGGCAGCTCTCTGGATGGAGTACCACACGCAGCCTAAGTCCCCTGAAGTCAGAATTCCTACACTTGTACCCCGCCATCCTCCATTCGGCAGCCCTCTGGATGGAGGACCACACGCAGCCAAAGTTGCCTGAAGTCAGAATTCCTACACTTGTACCCCGCCATCCTCCATTTTGCAGCCCTCTGGATGGAGGACCATACGCAGCCTACGGCCCCTGAAGTCAGAATTCCTACACTTGTACCCCGCCATCCTCCATTTTGCAGCCCTCTGGATGGAGGACCACACGCAGCCTAAGTCCCCTGAAGTCAGAATTCCTACACTTGTACCCCGCCATCCTCCATTTTGCAGCCCTCTGGATGGAGGACCACACGCAGCCTAAGTCCCCTGAAGTCAGAATTCCTACACTTGTACCCCGCCATCCTCCATGGAGTACCACACGCAGCCTACGTCCCCTGAAGTCTCCTTCAGTAGCTGGAACCCCTGGCAACTAGGCTTTCACAGCAAACTCCAGAAGCTTGGCAAGATTCAGTAATGTGAATACTACCTCACCTCAGTACTGAGAATGCCAGGTTCTTCAAATCTAGTCTTTAAGTTTCAATGCAGCTTTTTCCCAACACAGTTTTCTACTCTGATCCATGCCAGGCCTGTGGTGTTAACTCCTCTGAACAACTTTCATCTCTGTGTCCAGAATTCAAACATTAAATCTGGCCTTGGCAACTAGGATTTTGCTATGGGATAATGTTTTTGAAGAAAAACTTCAACATTGCTTCCCACCTTATACTCCTGGACAAAGAATCTTGGCCTTATCTTCTCCTAAAACTTACTCTGTTTCAAAGGGATATCTACACCTATTCATGATGGGAATTCTCTCCTATTTACTTGCCTATGTACACAAACAACTAAAAACAATGTACAGCCATGAAAAATGGACAAATGGGTGTCACAAACCTCTAACCAGCACAAGCCAGTCAGTATCCCTGCAATATTTCAGGAAACATCTCAGCCACTTTCCCTTTCATTCGGCAAACCAGCAGTGGTTTGTCTGCAAGGTAAGATGACAGTGATCGTCTTCACGACGTCTGCTGTTCAGAACACATTGTGCCGAGTCCAGGAGTGGAAATGTGTGGACTCGGGCAGCTCATGCAATGGCATTCACAGTCCTGCTGCAGTTCCCCAACTCCACTGTGTCTGTCATCATGCCACACTCGCACAAGGGCTGCCCAGGTAGGTGGCAACAATGTTCCATGAAAACCCTCTCCAGCAAACAGGATGGAGCAGTATTAAAAAGTTTATACCATTGGCAGTAACGTTTTCATTCAAGTCCTGACTTCAGTCTGGGGTGACAGTGGAACCAGTCCAGTCACAAATAGATGATCAGGAACAGTGGAAGACGGGACACTATTCAGGTGGGTCAGCCAAGTCCAGACGTCGGAATTTGTCCAGGTTGTAGAAGGATCCTCTTACAATACGGCCTCCAAAGTATCTTCCATTCAGATCAACCAGCCCTGGAGCAGACAAAGTACATAAAATGCCGACACAAAGACAGATTATTATAATACATTGAAACGCTTTCCAGTGGCTCTCAAACTGCATGAAACATAATGTGGTTGCAGAGCTGTGATGTCAGAAGAAATGCTCTCACATGGATATAGCCAGCCCCTGTGGCATTTTCAGTGGTCAAGTGACACCTTGAGCAGTTAGCATGCTTGGTCTGCAATCACTCGTGTCTGGTAGGTGTCTGGATCCTAGAGTTGCATTATTGAGCAAGGTGTGTTACTCACATTCCCTCTCCCCGCCTCAGAGCAAATTGGGTACCTGTGAGGGCTGAACTGAAAAATTGTGGGAGCTAGTTCAGCTGGTTCATGTGCAGCCTGCTTGCATGCTCCCCACCCAAGGAAGTTGAAATGGCGGCCTGATGGCCAGGGGAGTTGAAATGTGTGATCCTAGCACCCAACAATGGGCGGAAAGTCTATAAAAAAACCCAGAGCACCTTCATCTCCCCATTGCTGAAATTTAGAACAGTGAGTTTGAGAAGGAAAACTGGACAAGCTGGGTGACAAGAAGCAGTATGGGAATGGAAGCAAGGGAGGTGTTCAGCAGTGTGAGAATGGAAGCAAGGGAGGTGTTCAGCAGTATGGGATTGGGAATGGAAGCAAGGGAGGTGTTCAGCAGCATGAGAATGGAAGCAAGGGAGGTGTTCAGCACTATGAGAATGGAAGCAAGGGAGGTGTTCAGCAGTGTAAGAATGGAAGCAAGGAAGGTGTTCAGCAGTATGGGAATGGAAGCAAGGAAGGTGTTCAGCAGTATGAGAATGGAAGCAAGGGAGGTGTTCAGCAGTATGGGAATGGAAGCAAGGAAGGTGTTCAGCAGTGTGGGAATGGAAGCAAGGAAGGTGTTCAGCAGTGTGGGAATGGAAGCAAGGGAGGTGTTCAGCAGTATGGGAATGGAAGCAAGGGAGGTGTTCAGCAGTGTGGGAATGAAAGCAAGGAAGGTGTTCAGCAGTATGGGAATGGAAGCAAGGGAGGTGTTCAGCAGTGTGAGAATGGAAGCAAGGGAGGTGTTCAGCAGTATGGGAATGGAAGCAAGGGAGGTGTTCAGCAGTGTGGGAATGGAAGCAAGGAAGGCGTTCAGCAGTATGGGAATGGAAGCAAGGGAGGTGTTCAGCAGTGTGGGAATGGAAGCAAGGAAGGTGTTCAGCAGTGTGGGAATGGAAGCAAGGAAGGTGTTCAGCAGTATGGGAATGGAAGCAAGGGAGGTGTTCAGCAGTGTGGGAATGGAAGCAAGGGAGGTGTTCAGCAGTGTGGGAATGGAAGCAAGGGAGGTGTTCAGCAGTTTGAGAATGGAAGCAAGGGAGGTGTTCAGCAGTGTGAGAATGGAAGCAAGGGAGGTGTTCAGCAGCATGAGAATGGAAGCAAGGGAGGTGTTCAGCAGCATGAGAATGGAAGCAAGGGAGGTGTTCAGCAGTGTGAGAATGGAAGCAAGGGAGGTGTTCAGCAGCATGAGAATGGAAGCAAGGGAGGTGTTCAGCAGTGTGAGAATGGAAGCAAGGGAGGTGTTCAGCAGCATGAGAATGGAAGCAAGGGAGGTGTTCAGCAGCATGAGAATGGAAGCAAGGGAGGTGTTCAGCAGTGTGGGAATGGAAGCAAAGGTGTTCAGCAGCATGAGAATGGAAGCAAGGGAGGTGTTCAGCAGTGTGGGAATGGAAGCAAAGGTGTTCAGCAGCATGAAAATGGAAGCAAGGGAGGTGTTCAGCAGTGTGGGAATGGAAGCAAGGGAGGTGTTCAGCACTATGAGAATGGAAGCAAGGGAGGTGTTCAGCAGTGTGAGAATGGAAGTAAAGGAGGTGTTCAGCATTGTGGGAATGGAAGCAAGGAAGGTGTTCAGCAGTGTGAGAATGGAAGCAAGGGAGGTGTTCAGCAGTGTGGGAATGGAAGTAAAGGAGGTGTTCAGCATTGTGAGAATGGAAGCAAGGAAGGTGTTCAGTACTATGGGAATGGAAGCAAGGGAGGTGTTCAGCAGTGTGGGACTGGAAGTAAAGGAGGTGTTCAGCAGCATGAGAATGGAAGCAAGGGAGGTGTTCAGCAGTGTGGGAATGGAAGCAAGGGAGGTGTTCAGCAGAGTGGGAATGGAAGCAAGGGAGGTGTTCAGCACTATGAGAATGGAAGCAAGGGAGGTGTTCAGCAGTGTGGGAATGGAAGCAAGGGAGGTGTTCAGCAGTATGAGAATGGAAGCAAGGAAGGTGTTCAGCAGTATGAAAATGGAAGCAAGGAAGGTGTTCAGCAGTATGAAAATGGAAGCAAGGGAGGTGTTCAGCAGTATGGGAATGGAAGCAAGCAAGGTGTTCAGCAGTATGAGAATGGAAGCAAGGGAGGTGTTCAGCAGTGTGGGAATGGAAGCAAGGGAGGTGTTCAGCAGTGTGGGAATGGAAGCAAGGGAGGTGTTCAGCAGTGTGAGAATGGAAGCAAGGGAGGTGTTCAGCAGTGTGGGAATGGAAGCAAGGGAGGTGTTCAGCAGTGTGGGAATGGAAGCAAGGGAGGTGTTCAGCAGTATGGGAATGGAAGCAAGGGAGGTGTTCAGCAGCATGAGAATGGAAGCAAGGGAGGTGTTCAGCAGCATGAGAATGGAAGCAAGGGAGGTGTTCAGCACTATGGGAATGGAAGCAAGGGAGGTGTTCAGCAGAGTGGGAATGGAAGCAAGGGAGGTGTTCAGCAGTATGGGAATGGAAGCAAGGGAGGTGTTCAGCAGCATGAGAATGGAAGCAAGGGAGGTGTTCAGCAGTGTAAGAATGGAAGCAAGGAAGGTGTTCAGCAGTATGGGAATGGAAGCAAGCAAGGTGTTCAGCAGTATGAGAATGGAAGCAAGGGAGGTGTTCAGCAGCATGAGAATGGAAGCAAGGGAGGTGTTCATCAGTGTGGGAATGGAAGCAAAGGAGGTGTTCAGCAGCATGAGAATGGAAGCAAGGGAGGTGTTCAGCAGTGTGAGAATGGAAGCAAGGAAGGTGTTCAGCAGTATGGGAATGGAAGCAAGGGAGGTGTTCAGCAGTGTGGGAATTGAATCAAGGGAGGTGTTCAGCAGTGTGAGAATGGAAGCAAGGAAGGTGTTCAGCAGTATGGGAATGGAAGTAATGGAGGTGTTCAGCAGTGTGGGAATGGAAGCAAGGGAGGTGTTCAGCAGTGTGGGAATGGAAGCAAGGGAGGTGTTCAGCAGCATGAGAATGGAAGCAAGGGAGGTGTTCATCAGCATGAGGATGGAAGCAAGGGAGGTGTTCATCAGTGTGGGAATGGAAGCAAAGGAGGTGTTCAGCAGCATGAGAATGGAAGCAGGAAGGTGTTCAGCAGTGTGAGAATGGAAGCAAGGGAGGTGTTCAGCAGAGTGGGAATGGAAGCAAAGGAGGTGTTCAGCAGCATGAGAATGGAAGCAAGGGAGGTGTTCAGCAGTGTGAGAATGGAAGCAAGGAAGGTGTTCAGCAGTATGGGAATGGAAGCAAGGGAGGTGTTCAGCAGCATGAGAATGGAAGCAAGGGAGGTGTTCATCAGTGTGGGAATGGAAGCAAGGGAGGTGTTCAGCACTATGAGAATGGAAGCAAGGGAGGTGTTCAGCAGTGTGAGAATGGAAGCAAAGGAGGTGTTCAGCAGTGTGGGAATGGAAGCAAGGGAGGTGTTCAGCAGTGTGAGAATGGAAGCAAGGGAGGTGTTCAGCAGTATGGGACAATATGTACTAAAGAAAGTCCTGCAACCCCTGGTTCCAGCAGAGCAAGGAAGTTTCTAGCCACAGACACATGGTGTTATCTTCTGACACACCACCAGATGATCTGCTCCAAGCAAAGGATTCATGCTACATGCCATGCTGGCCAGAGTGGGGCACTGGTGTCAGAGGGAGAAAACTCAGCTACCACCATGGCTGTCTCTAAACATTCAGAGCAGGAGTTAACGACTCACCTTTTGTGGCCGACTCCATGCGTTCAAACTCAACAAATATTCTGACAGCCTCCTCCTCCTCCGCATGTGGTATCTGCACATAAAAAAAGAAGTGAAAACTTTGTATCTGTTCCACATGTGGAATGATTCAGATGCGAGGATTTTGCTTTCCCACCTCTTTGTGTCTCTGTCAGTGTCCATGTGTGTATATGCATGTCTGTCTGTCTGTCTGTCCATCCTTCTGTGTGTCTGTCCATCTGTCAATCCATTAGTCAGTCAGTCAGCCCACCAGTTGCTGTGTCTCAGTCAGTTTGTGCGAAAGAATCTCTCTAGAATCTAGCATGAACCAAGAAGGGACATAACTCCTACTTGCAAACAAGAAGGGCAAAGCCCATACGACTCACATGCTTGACCTTGACCTTTATATGACCTTGACCTTCAGGTGACCTTCAAGGTCAAGGTCAAACAACTAAACCTACCAATGACATCATACACAAAGAAATGCTTTACACATTTTTCCTACCAAATACATGTGACCTTGACCCAAGGTCAAGGTCATCCAAGGTCATGCAACACAAAGCTGTTAATTCAAGACATAGGAAGCACAATGGTGCTTATTGGCACTTTCTACCATGAGATATAGTCACTTTTAGTGGTTCACTACCCCATTTTGGTCACATTTCATAAGGGTCAAAGTGACCTTGACCTTGATGATATGTGACCAAATGTGTCTCATGATGAAAGTATAACATGTGCCCCACATAATTATTAAGTTTGAAACAGTTATCTTCCATAGTTCAGGGTCAAGGTCACTTCAAAATATGTATACAATCCAACTTTGAAGAGCTCCTGTGACCTTGACCTTGAAGCAAGGTCAACCAAACTGGTATCAAAAGATAGGGCTTGCTTTGACCTATATACCACTTGTAGCTAAGGTCGCCATTATCAATAACGTGGGAGAAAATTGGGAAAATGTGAAAAATGACTGTTTTTGAGACCACATTTATGGCTCCTGTGACCTTGACCTTGAAGCAAGGTCAAGTCACTGTGTATGTTTTTTGAGGCCTTGTCATCATACACCATCATGCCACATTTGGTGTTGATAGACTTAATAGTCTCCGAGAAAAATCCAACGTTTAAGTTTTTTACGCCCGGATGCCTGGACGGACGCCCGGACGGACGGACGGACGACACGGCTCAGTACATAGACTCACTTTTGCTTCGCATGTGAGTCAAAAATTGTTATCTCCCATTGCAGGCCTTTTTGGGGGGAGATTTGGATGGGTCCAAATATGCGCGAAAGCTTTGTTCTTATTGGTTGGATGATTAAAAATGCAAAATGCTGATAGAAGAGACATAGCCCGAAGGGTGCACCAAAATGAGGAGCAGACCAGCTTCCAATTTACCGAAAAGTATCATGAAGTAAAAGTTAGAAAAACTGGTTTAATGCTACAGAAGCACCGCACCACTCCAAAATAACTATTTTTAAGTGCCTTAATATTCAATTTATCTATGTTGTAAGTTTCAGAACATAATATGCGCGTCAAGTTACTTTAAAAACAGTTTTGACTAGACTACTCTGGCCGTTTCCGAGTGTTGACGGAGAATTCAGAATTTTACCGATGGCCATTTTTATTGATATTCTAAACTGCGTGACATTGGAGCGAAGTCCCCTGCAAAGCTCGGAAAGCTATTTCTCTCTTTAATTTGATAATGTTGATCTGCTAAAGAGATACGAATTGCAATGGCAGTTCATATGTTGCTGATCAGGTGTTAGTAAGCGATGTTGAATCCTCTCGAGTGAGTGAGTTCGGAGTGACCTAGTTCGTTCGGCCATGCCTATGGCTACGGGCTAATGCTGTATGCGGCAGAATGCCTAGTTTTTCCCGCTCAGCAGTGTCAGCAGTCAGCTATCATTAGGCAGAACTATTTAGTGAAACATTTCAAATATGTAAATACTTCAGATTTAACACGTTATGATTGGAAAAGAGGTTTCCATGTTCGTATTTCATGCATTTGAACGTCGCGTGCAGAAACTGCAATGTCAAGGACTACTGATGCCATCAGTTTATGACTAACTAGAAGCTTTGTAAACATGGGCAGATCATGCCCTGCTATTGACTATAAATGAGTGTTTTTGAAGTTGTTGAAGTTTGAAAAAAAGGTGAAAGCTCTGATGTTTTATTTAATTAATGACATTAATGTGCTTGGATAACTTCTAGTCTGTATTATTTTCTTCTCTGGATTGCATAGGTCACAGCAATTTCCTCAATCTTTGATTCATGATCATGGTAATGGAAATTTAAAAATGATCAGTCAGTGATTGTCTACACCACCAGACATGCAGGGGGGCATGTGTGTGTCACTGGGTACACATGTGGTATTTCAAAGCCCTGTATAACTTGGAAGTTAAGAATCACCAATTCTCATAGCATTATGATTAAGCTAAGGCATTTATAGAAAGATTGTGCAAAAAACTCATTGTTTTCTTTTATGTATGGAGCAACTGTATCATGTGAGCCATTTACTTGCCAGATATGAAGATGCCGACTTGATTTGCCTTGCTTTCATAAGAAAGTCATTAACTTAAGTATTCTTGTGTGTAATATAATATTAATTGGAAGATTTTGTACATAAGTATTCCTTTCAAGTCTGTTTGTGGATTGTTCTTGGCCATATAATTTATTTTGGATGTGTTATGGACCAGAATAAATCAGCAAAAGTGTATTTGTTGAACAGTTTACTGGAATTTAGTTTCTGTTTGGTTCCATCGCATGTTGGACATTTGGGAATCTGTGTTCCTAAAACACTCTTAAAATGCAACTCAACAGCAAAGTTATCATTGTGCCTGTTCAAAACAACAATGTGGACATATTCTTTAGGTGAGGGAGAGAAATGGCAATTTACTTAATTTTATTTGTTGATCTACATCATGTAGGCTGCCGGTTTTTCTTGAAAAACCCATTACGAATATCACACAAAAATTAATTACTCACCCCACATCATGGATAGCTTCATGAAACTTATTTCCTAGATTTGGGGGTACAAGATCAATTTTTTGTGCAAGTTTTGAAGCTCTAGGTCAAAACCTTTCTTTTATGGACTGGGTCCACTTTTTTGGATCTACGATTTTGACCTTCATTTGACCCATATTTGTGAAAATTCATGTTAAAAATCAGTAATTGCTTTTAAGTGTTGAACCAAAGTGATTTGGTGTCATTTTGGTGACATAGTATCTGACTGATAAGAAAAAAAGTGCTTGAAATTATTTATATATATGTGGTTGGTTTGGTTCATGCCTCTCTCTCTCTCTCTCTCTCTCTCTCTCTCTCTCTCTCTCTCTCTCTCTCTCTCTCTCTCTCTCTCTCTCTCTCTCTCTCTCTCTCTCTCTCTCTCTCTCTCTCTCTCTCTCTCGTGTGTGTGTGTGTGTGTGTGTGTGCTCGAAGATCATGACCTTGACAACTTTTCCATACTTGGAGCACTCTTCAATCACCTCTGGTTCCAGGTCCTCATCCACTTCCCCTGGCCCCACCATGTTCTGCCCACAAAGGAAAGGCATGACAACCTCAGTGGGGATCAGACAGGCACACACAACTGGAGCAAGCAAGATGGAAAATATTTTTCCTAGGAAAGCATCCAAGTGAGCCTGATTGTTAGTGCCTCAGATTTTTCTTGTTAATTAATTTTTTTTAAACACAAGAAGAGTCCGTATCACCATATTCCTCTCACTAGTTTCCTATCATTGGCCAGTCAGGCGGTCCTGACAACTAAAAGAAGTATAGCATGGGTGCAGGTAGGTAAGTAAGTGTTCATGCCACTTTGTGGAGATCGATCCCTGGGAAGATTTTGGTTTCATCTATGAAGCATGGCATTTTGTGTGTTAAGTCCCATATCATCAATCTCTACCCCTTGCTGCCATTCCCCCAATGCCCTCAGGTGCCAACAACACCCAGCTACTCCCACGACATCTTCCCCCACAGGCTCACTGTTCTAAGTATAGCAGTCATGTGATGACCGGGGGACAGAAATATCTGCTGTTCCTTACTTGGCTGCTGAATTCAGAATGACGAGTTCCAACATGGAGACTGGTGAGCTAGTCCGCAACTTACTGGCAGCAAGGGACAGTATGGGAATGGAGATACTCTATAGTAATGCAGTCTCTGAGTATACCCTTACACAGATCTCAGCCAAGAAATCTAGAGACAGCAGCTACGCCTCTGTTCCAGGACTTTCTGCTCTGCCCATGATCATGACTAACATTACAACATGCAATTAAAGGGGGGAAATGTCAAAATTGCATGTCTCAACAGATAATCTTACAAAGTCATCAAAGTTATTATGTTCAGCCTACACCAACAGAGAAGCTGCAGTAATAACAGATGCAACTGTTTAAATCCAAATCTTCCAAACAACACACTCACCCTCAAAAGAATAACTTTTGATGGATTTTTCAAGAGGTTGGTGTTTGACGCCACTTCCTTGGGTGGATCTGAAATGTTCCATCAACATCACATGAAGAACATAAACTGGCCTGGAGCACAGTAAACCACTGGAGTTAAAAGGAATGTCCTCCAGCATCACAGGAAAAAAAATTATCTTACGCTCATGTACAAACACACATACACACACACAAACATGCTGAAGACATCATCACCACTGTAGTGATTTCTGGACAAATTCTTTGCCGTTATTGGAAGTGACACCTCCACAACTCCAGAGTCATCTAGCTTGGATCATTAGTGTGAGTGGAATAGCATTAGACAGAGTAAGTCTTTTGAAAGAAAGTCAAACATGCTTCATGAATGCACATGGACCTCTTCATTGATGTGTTGGGCTCACTCTAATAGTGTTGACATCAAGCTGTTCATTGCAAGTTCCTACAACACAGCTGAAAACCCTGTAGCATGAGAATGATAGTGACATGAATACTTTTGCTCTGATACCTCAAGTGAATGTGATACCAAATGATAGGCAACTTCAATGGCACAAGTCAGACACAGAAATACAAATTACAACAGCGTTTAAAACTTCACAATATCTAAATACTCCTCTTCAAATGACAGCAACATGCACTGCATGTTTTACTTGAAATACCTTTGAGCACTACTACTTGATATTGCTACTACTAGATACTACTCCAGCAGACACCAACATCTCTGTGAGCACAAGTTCCAGCAGATGAGGCGAGCATCTGACGACAGTCACTGTGCGGGGAACACTTTCAAGTAAAACCCTACTAATTCATCAAGAAGCTGAGTGAAAAGTGTCAAAACAAGTGAGATTCTCTGGACCAAATTCTGACCTTTGGGAAGGTCCTTCTCGTGGATGATTTTCCCGCCTCTCTTGCTGGTCTTCTCCACAAACAGTGCTGTGCTCATGCCCTGCTCCGACTTGCCCAGCCCCTGGCCTGCCTTGTAGCCATACTTGGCCATGATTCGAGATGCCACTGAAGACCTGCAAACACAGGGCTCTGTGCTCAATGCAAAACAGCACCTTGGATCTCACTTAGTTCACAGTTCTGAAGGAAAGAAAACTTTTAAAAACGCTTTTTGAAGGCTGTTATATTGTTTACTCAGTTGTTTTGTTTTTGCCATTTTAGGTTGACAGTGCCTTTATTTTTTAAAACTTGGCAATGGTGTCAATCATTCAGAGAAGTACCATCATAAATGGTCTTTGAATGAGGAAAGAAGTGCAAGAGAGGCAACTCCTCTATACATATCCTATGCTGAGCATGTCGTTGGCACATATATTTGGTCTTTCAACAGGCTTTACTGTGGATTATCATGTTCTTTCCAGTTACTGTCATTCAGGTGACTCAGAACATCAGTGTTAGTGGGAGTTTTTCACATAAATTAAAGTGGCTGTTTGGATACTGAAAAGCCACTGTAATGTTGTGGAAATTATGTGCTAAAACTGATGGAAATTTGTTTTGGAATGTTCTCTTTGCAGTTTTTTTACTTCTGTGAGTCCAAAAACATTGCTTATGGTGCCATATTAGATTGTTACCATGGTAACAGGAAAGTTGAGAAGTGAGGTTACTACAATTTTTGGTAATCTTTTAAAGTCACTTTCAATTTTATTATAATTAAATGTTTGCAGAAAACAAGTTATATGGCAATTGTCCTCTATAACTGTGACCAAATCACCTCCCAACCCTCCCTCCAAAAAAACTGCAGGATTCATTAAAACTTGTCTGAATGTTAAAACAGTTTTCAAAATGCTTTCTGATACTAGTCTGCATCCATTTAAAACAGGACAATTAATGACAAAATGAGGACTCATCTGCCATTTTTCCCACTAGAAAAATGTTATTCACCATTTCTCCATATAGTACTTATGAGAAGAATGTGTGCAGGGGACTGGCACAATCATCTAGCGATCGACAAGAAAAAGAAGAAGACGAAGATGAGAAGAACAGCTACAGCAACACTGCAGTATGTTCCAAGACTTTGACATTAACTGGTATGTCATCTTCAGGAAAAATCTCCAAGATTGGCTAGCTAAATGATCAAATTCACTCAATACAAACAACGAATAGACAACATGTAACATGACGGTTAAAAACTAACAACAGGAAAAAGACTGGATTGTCCTCACATTCACATCTTTAGTGCTCTGAATGTTCCACTTTCTCAACATTCTCCCTTTACTTTCTTTGTACACGCCCTTTTCTTCCCTTGCTCTAATCCTGCATGCTTCCCTGCCACTAAATGAAAGCCCACAGCCTCAAAACAGACGTCAGATAAGACTACAGCTCTAGGAAAAGCTTCTGGAGACGGGCCACACTATTGGACTTGTCCAAGAACAGGGGCGTGGGAAAGACAGCCAAGCTGGTAGGCCCAACTAACTATGGGGCCAAACTATTGGACTTGTCCAAGGACAGGGGTGTGGGAAAGACAGCCAAGCTGGTAGGCCCAACTAACTATCGGGCCACAGCATATAATGGGCAAGGGATCTTGGTAGGTTCATCCACAGTCAATCTACAGTGATTCACACAGAGAATGACACATGAATCTATCGGTTCGTAAAACCCTTTAAAAAACACAGCCAGACAGATGCTGTGGTCTGCCAGCTTGTGTGGCTTGCCAGGTTGGCCATCTTTCCCACATGCCTCTCCGCGTACAAGTCCACTAGTGTGGTTTGTCTCTGGAAGCTTTTCCAACATTCAACCAAGCAGAATTTAGGACTATATCTAAGTAATGAGAGTAGATTTTAATCTTTTACTTCTCTGTCAAACTTTCACAGCAACATTACTCCAACCAATCTTTTGTTGTACCTTTGCTGGTTGAGAAAAAGAGGTAATATCTGCATAATTTCTGTCATGCTGCCACTGTATTTTAAGGCACTTACCCAATGCCCAAACTAAAGCCAGGAGGAGGTGATCTGGATCTGTCATCTGACCCTGTAACAACAAGAAGCAGGAGCATACAGAAACACAATCAGTCAAGTTACAAAATTAACAAGGAAATGTATGCAGAGTATTGCATATATATACATTTTTCTCTCAATGACAAAAGCAAAAATTCAAAAATTCATTTGTGTCAGCATAGCCTTTGAGTCATCCTTTATGAGACAAATACAGTTAAAAGACACACAGTAGTTAAAATCCATGCAATAAAAACATGTGTATATGTTTCTGGCACCTCATGATTTTATTTTCTCACACTGAGCCAAATGAAATATGGCATTACACAAATAATTTTTGTTACAAATTCAACACACAGACATGCACACATACACATGAACACACATGAAAACACATGAACACACATGAAAACACACGAACACCCACACACACCTACCTTGCAGGCACAAGTATTTTTTATTTATACACACACACACACACACACACACACACGCACACACAGGTACACACACACATACACACACACACACACACACACACTTGGTCACACCTACACATACACACAAACACACCTACACACACACACACACACAAACACACCTACACAAACACACCTACACACACATACACCTACACACACACACATACACACACAAGCAGTTTCTTTCCTGAGATATTCTTCCAATCCAGCTTTGCTTCAAAGCAGCTCTAAGTGACCCAAGTCATTCCTACCTTCTGAAGAGGAAGGAATGATGTCCTCCAGCAGAGACTGAGGGGGAGCAATGGCGGCTCCCGTTCCCGCCACTGGCAAAACAGAAAAAACAATGTTGTGTCCAGTGCTATTCATCCATGAGTAGAAATACAGTGACAAGGATGAAAGAGCAAGGCACAAAAGAGGACTGCATTATATTGCATATCAACGAGATAAGTTTTGCTAGCTGAAATTTGCACAAATGGGGTGTAAATCTCCAAGTCAGACGTTCCCTTTCCGCTTCCCACGAGGAGGAAAACTCATTTTCCAATCAGGTGCTTTCCCATGATTCTCTTGAAAGAGGGTACACATACAATCTAGCATGTGGGGGTGGGCTTGATCCTCCAAGGTGCTTTGAACACAAGGTTGGATTTTTAAAATCTGACCTTGTCCAAAGTCCCCCAATAGCCTCTTAGGCTGCTCAGGGCTGCTGCTGGCTGAGCTACTGCAGTCTCTCACAGACAATTTGCTGATGATACCCAGCTTAACAACTCCTCCCATCCCATTCAAATCCACTCTCTTCTTTCTACCAGCGAAAACTGTATCTCTGATGTGAAACAGTGGATGACCCGGAACAAGCTCCAACTCAATGATTAAAAAACTGAAGCACTCCTGGTGGGCGGCGGAGGCGACTCGGATCAGGCCCTCAAACTAACCATTGGTCACAGTGACATTGTCTTGTCTCACTCTCAGTCAGTTAGAAATTTAAGTGTCATGTTTGACGATGATCTGTCAATGAGAGCTCAATTAGACAAAGTCTGTCAGTTAGCATATTATGAGCTAAGGAAAATTAGTACCACCTGTCATTATCTTTCTCAGCAGGCCACCAAAATGCTCATCATATCACTTGTTCTGTCTCGTCTCAACTACGGAAACTCTCTTCTTGATGGCATCCCCGACACTCTGCTTAACAAACTCCAAAAAGTACAGAATTGTGCTGCTAGGCTAGTTTTTCGATGTTCCAAGCGTACCCATGTCTCTCCTCTCCTACATACACTTCACTGGCTCATCATCTCTGAGAGGATAGATTATAAACTTGCCTCTTTGTGCTTCAAGGCCATCAACAACACTGCACCACATGCTCTTACATAAATTTTTACAGTCTACACGCCCTCCAGATCTCTACACTCAGCTGCTGACTAGAATGCTTAAGGTCCCCCGCCGTAATAAGAAAACTCAAGGACAGCGTGCCTTCTCCTATATTGGACCTGTACCCTGGAATAGTCTGCCTCTCTCAATCTGTCATTCTGACACTCTGCCCCAGTTCAAAAGTTCTCTAAAGACCCACCTCTTCCGATCCGCCTTCCTGCTAAGCTGCTTCACCTTACTTGACCTAGCCTACAAGTACTATGTACATCGTACAGTCTGTTCTACTGCATCGTAGTCTATATGTGTAATGTGTGAGTTTTGTAGGAATGTAGTGTTGAGTGGTTGTATGAGTGTTGATTTTTTAAATAATTGTAAACGCCAAGAGCATGCCTGTCAAGAGAAGGTATGTGCATGAATAAACTATATTATGATTATTATTATTACGTCCAACAGCAGGTGATGTCAGCTGATGTGGAGAGCACTAAGCAGCAGCACAGCATCACTGTCTTAATAACACCAGGCTTTCATCACAGCATATCATCAGCTTCTGCTTCACTGTCTTAATAACACCAGGCATTCATCAGAGCATATCATCAGCTTCTGCTTCACTGCCTCCATAACACCAGACTTTCATCACAGCATATCATCTACTTCTGCTTCACTGTCTTCATAACACCAGGCTTTCATCACAGCATATCATCAGCTTCTGCTTCACTGTCTTAATAACACCAGGCTTTCATCAGAGCATATCATCTACTTCTGCTTCCCTGTCTTAATAACACCAGGCATTCATCACAGCATATCATCTACTTCTGCTTCACTGTCTAAATAACACCAGGCGTTCATCACAGCATATCATCTACTTCTGCTTCACTGTCTTAATAACACCAGGCTTTTATCACAGCATATCATCTACTTCTGCTTCACTGTCTTAATAACACCAGGCATTCATCACAGCATATCATCTACTTCTGCTTCACTGTCTAAATAACACCAGGCGTTCATCACAGCATATCATCTACTTCTGCTTCACTGTCTTAATAACACCAGGCTTTCATCACAGCATATCATCTACTTCTGCTTCCCTGTCTTAATAACACCAGGCTTTCATCAGAGCATATCATCTACTTCTGCTTCACTGTCTAAATAACACCAGGCTTTCATCACAGCATATCATCTACTTCTGCTTCACTGTCTAAATAACACCAGGCATTCATCAGAGCATATCATCTACTTCTGCTTCACTGTCTTAATAACACCAGGCATTCATCAGAGCATATCATCTGCTTCTGCTTCACTGTCTTAATAACACCAGGCTTTCAGCAGAGCATATCATCAGCTTCTGCTTCACTGTCTTAATAACACCAGGCTTTCATCAGAGCATATCATCTACTTCTGCTTCACTGTCTTAATAACACCAAGCTTTCATCAGAGCATATCATCAACTTCTGCTTCACTGTCTTAATAACACCAGGCTTTCATCAGAGCATATCATCAACTTCTGTTTCACTGTCTTAATAACACCAGGCTTTCATTAGAGCATATCATCAACTTCTGCTTCACTGTCTTAATAACACCAGGCTTTCATCAGAGCATATCATCAACTTCTGCTTCACTGTCTTAATAACACTTGTCAGGCTTTCATCACAGCATATCATCTACTTCTGCTTCACTGTCTTCATAACACCAGGCTTTCATCAGAGCATATCATCAGCTTCTGCTTCACTGTCTTAATAACACCAGGCTTTCATCACAGCATATCATCTGCTTCTGCTTCACTGTCTTAATAACACCAAGCTTTCATCAGAGCATATCATCTGCTTCTGCTTCACTGTCTTAATAACACCAAGATTCATCAAAGCATATCATCTGCTTCTGCTTCCCTGTCTTAATAACACCAGGCTTTCATCACAGCATATCATCAGCTTCTGCTTCACTGTCTTAATAACACCAGGCTTTCATCACAGCATATCATCTGCTTCTGCTTCACTGTCTTAATAACACCAAGCTTTCATCAGAGCATATCATCTGCTTCTGCTTCACTGTCTTAATAACACCAAGCTTTCATCAGAGCATATCATCAGCTTCTGCTTCACTGTCTTAATAACACCAAGCTTTCATCACAGCATATCATCTGCTTCTGCTTCACTGTCTTCATAACACCAGGCTTTCATCAGAGCATATCATCAGCTTCTGCTTCACTGTCTTCATAACACCAGGCTTTCATCACAGCATATCATCAACTTCTGCTTCACTGTCTTCATAACATGAAGCTTTCATCAGAGCATATCATCTGCTTCTGCTTCACTGTCTTAATAACACCAGGCTTTCATCAGAGCATATCATCAACTTCTGCTTCACTGTCACCATAACACCAAGCTTTCATCAGAGCATATCATCAGCTTCTGCTTCACTGTCTTAATAACACCAAGCTTTCATCAGAGCATATCATCAACTTCTGCTTCACTGTCTTAATAACACCAGGCTTTCATCAGAGCATATCATCAGCTTCTGCTTCACTGTCTTAATAACACCAAACTTTCATCAGAGCATATCATCTACTTCTGCTTCACTGTCTTAATAACACCAGGCTTTCATCAGAGCATATCATCTGCTTCTGCTTCACTGTCTTCATAACACCAGGCGTTCATCACAGCATATCATCAAATTCTGCTTCACTGTCTTAATAACACCAGGCTTTCATCACAGCATATCATCTACTTCTGCTTCACTGTCTTAATAACACCAGGCATTCATCAGAGCATATCATCAGCTTCTGCTTCACTGTCTTAATAACACCAGGCTTTCATCACAGCATATCGTCAACTTCTGCTTCACTGTTTTAATAACACCAGGCGTTCATCAGAGCATATCATCTACTTCTGCTTCACTGTCTTAATAACACCAGACTCTCATCACAGCATATCATCAGCTTCTGCTTCACTGTCTTAATAACACCAGGCTTTCATCAGAGCATATCATCAGCTTCTGCTTCACTGTCTTAATAACACCAGGCTTTCATCAGAGCATATCATCAACTTCTGCTTCACTGTCTTAATAACACCAGGCGTTCATCAGAGCATATCATCTACTTCTGCTTCACTGTCTTAATAACACCAGGCGTTCATCACAACATATCATCAGCTTCTGCTTCACTGTCTCCATAACACCAAACTTTCATCAGAGCATATCATCAGCTTCTGCTTCACTGTCTTAATAACACCAGGCTTTCATCACAGCATATCAGCTACTTCTGCTTCACTGTCTCCATAACACCAAGCTTTCATTAGAGCATATCATCAGCTTCTGCTTCACTGTCTCCATAACAGCAGGCTTTCATCAGAGCATATCATCTACTTCTGCTTCACTGTCACCATAACACCAGGCGTTCATCACAGCATATCATCTGCTTCTGCTTCACTGTCTAAATAACACCAGGCTTTCATCAGAGCATATCATCTACTTCTGCTTCACTGTCTTCATAACACCAGGCTTTCATCAGAGCATATCATCTACTTCTGCTTCACTGTCTTCATAACACCAGGCGTTCATCAGAGCATATCATCTACTTCTGCTTCACTGTCTTCATAACACCAAACTTTCATTAGAGCATATCATCAGCTTCTGCTTCACTGTCTCCATAACACCAAGCTTTCAACAGAGCATATCATCTACTTCTGCTTCACTGTCTTAATAATACCAGGCTTTCATCACAGCATATCATCTGCTTCTGCTTCCCTGTCTTAATAACACCAGGCTTTCATCACAGCATATCATCAACTTCTGCTTCACTGTCTTAATAACACCAGGCGTTCATCAGAGCATATCATCTGCTTCTGCTTCACTGTCTTAATAACACCAGGCTTTCATCAGAGCATATCATCAACTTCTGCTTCACTGTCTCCATAACACCAGGCTTTCATCAGAGCATATCATCAACTTCTGCTTCACTGTCTTAATAACACCAGGCATTCATCAGGCATATCATCTACTTCTGCTTCACTGTCTTAATAACACCAAACTTTCATCACAGCATATCATCAGCTTCTGCTTCACTGTCTTAATAACACCAGGCTTTCATCAGAGCATATCATCTACTTCTGCTTCACTGTCTTAATAACACCAGGCATTCATCACAGCATATCATCATCTTCTGCTTCACTGACTTAATAACACCAGGCTTTCATCACATCATATCATGTAATTCTGCTTCACTGTCTTAATAACACCAGGCTTTCATCACAGCATATAATCAGCTTCTGCTTCACTGTCTTAATAACACCAGGCTTTCATCACAGCATATCATCAGCTTCTGCTTCACTGTCTTAATAACACCAGGCTTTCATCACAGCATATCATCAACTTCTGCTTCACTGTCACCATAATACCAGGCATTCATCAGAGCATATCATCTACTTCTGCTTCCCTGTCTTAATAACACCAGACTCTCATCACAGCATATCATCAGCTTCTGCTTCACTGTCTTAATAACACCAGGCTTTCATCAGAGCATATCATCTACTTCTGCTTCACTGTCTTAATAACACCAGGCGTTCATCACAGCATATCATCTACTTCTGCTTCACTGTCTCCATAACACCAAGCTTTCATCAGAGCATATCATCAGCTTCTGCTTCACTGTCACCATAACACCAGGCTTTCATCACAGCATATCATCAACTTCTGCTTCACTGTCTCCATAACACCAAGCTTTCATCAGAGCATATCATCAGCTTCTGCTTCACTGTCTTCATAACATCAAGCTTTCATCAGAGCATATCATCAGCTTCTGCTTCACTGTCTTCATAACATCAAGCTTTCATCAGAGCATATCATCAGCTTCTGCTTCACTGTCTTCATAACATCAAGCTTTCATCAGAGTATATCATCTACTTCTGCTTCACTGTCTTAATAACACCAGGCTTTCATCAGAGCATATCATCAACTTCTGCTTCACTGTCTCCATAACATCAGGCTTTCATCAGAGCATATCATCAACTTCTGCTTCACTGTCTTAATAACACCAGGCATTCATCAGAGCATATCATCTACTTCTGCTTCACTGTCTTAATAACACCAAACTTTCATCACATCATATCATCAGCTTCTGCTTCACTGTCTTAATAACACCAGGCTTTCATCAGAGCATATCATCTACTTCTGCTTCACTGTCTTAATAACACCAGGCATTCATCACAGCATATCATCAACTTCTGCTTCACTGTCTTAATAACACCAGGCTTTCATCACATCATATCATGTAATTCTGCTTCACTGTCTTAATAACACCAGGCTTTCATGACAGCATATCATCAGCTTCTGCTTCACTGTCTTAATAACACCAGGCTTTCATCACAGCATATCATCAGCTTCTGCTTCACTGTCTTAATAACACCAGGCTTTCATCACAGCATATCATCAACTTCTGCTTCACTGTCACCATAACACCAGGCGTTCATCAGAGCATATCATCTACTTCTGCTTCCCTGTCTTAATAACACCAGACTCTCATCACAGCATATCATCAGCTTCTGCTTCACTGTCTTAATAACACCAGGCTTTCATCAGAGCATATCATCAGCTTCTGCTTCACTGTCTTATTAACACCAGGCTTTCATCACAGCATATCATCTACTTCTGCTTCACTGTCTTAATAACACCAGGCGTTCATCACAGCATATCATCTACTTCTGCTTCACTGTCTCCATAACACCAAGCTTTCATCAGAGCATATCATCAGCTTCTGCTTCACTGTCTTAATAACACCAGGCTTTCATCACAGCATATCATCAACTTCTGCTTCACTGTCTCCATAACACCAAGCTTTCATCAGAGCATATCATCAGCTTCTGTTTCACTGTCTTCATAACATCAAGCTTTCATCAGAGCATATCATCAGCTTCTGCTTCACTGTCTTCATAACATCAAGCTTTCATCAGAGCATATCATCAGCTTCTGCTTCACTGTCTTCATAACATCAAGCTTTCATCAGAGTATATCATCTACTTCTGCTTCACTGTCTTCATAACACCAGGCGTTCATCAGAGCATATCATCTGCTTCTGCTTCCCTGTCTTAATAACACCAGGCTTTCATCAGAGTATATCATCTACTTCTGCTTCACTGTCTTCATAACACCAGGCGTTCATCAGAGTATATCATCTACTTCTGCTTCACTGTCTTCATAACACCAGGCTTTCATCACAGCATATCATCAACTTCTGCTTCCCTGTCTTAATAACACCAGGCTTTCATCACAGCATATCATCTGCTTCTGCTTCACTGTCTTAATAACACCAGGCGTTCATCAGAGCATATCATCAACTTCTGCTTCACTGTCTCCATAACACCAAGCTTTCATCAGAGCATATCATCAGCTTCTGCTTCACTGTCTTAATAACACCAGGCATTTATCAGAGCATATCATCTACTTCTGCTTCACTGTCTTAATAACACCAGGCATTCATCAGAGCATATCATCTACTTCTGCTTCACTGTCTTAATAACACCAAGCTTTCATCAGAGCATATCATCTACTTCTGCTTCACTGTCTTAATAACACCAGGCTTTCATCACAGCATATCATCTACTTCTGCTTCCCTGTCTTAATAACACTTGTCAGGCGTTCATCACAGCATATCATCAACTTCTGCTTCACTGTCTTCAAACACCAGGCTTTCATCACAGCATATCATCTACTTCTGCTTCACTGTCTTAATTAATAACACCAAACTTTCATCACAGCATATCATCAGCTTCTGCTTCACTGTCTTAATAACACCAGGCGTTCATCACAGCATATCATCTACTTCTGCTTTACTGTCTTAATAACACCAGGTGTTCATCACAGCATATCATCAACTTCTGCTTCACTGTCTTAATAACACCAGGCGTTCATCAGAGCATATCATCAACTTCTGCTTCACTGTCTTAATAACACCAGGCGTTCATCAGAGCATATCATCAGCTTCTGCTTCACTGTCTTAATAACACCAAGCTTTCATCACAGCATATCATCAACTTCTGCTTCATGATCAAGGCAAAGGATGCAGTTTTAGCAAGTAAAAATCTAACGTGTTGGAATACACAGTTGAAGGTTTTACCATGCAAATACAGAAAGGGCTCACCTCTTTTGGGTTTGTCATAGTCCTCTTCTTCCTCCTCCTCCCTTTTTCTCCTCATTCTATCAAATTCCTTTTCATCATCTTCTTCTACCTTTTTCTTGCTGAAATGAAAAAGAAACAGAAAAAAATTTCAGACATGAGCAACAAACTGGTACGAAACAGTCAAGTCTACAAAGAAAAAAAGGTTGACATCTTAATGTCTTCATGGTAGGTGAATCTCCAACTATCCACTCAAATCAAGAAGAATACACATGCTTACAAAATACTCCATTTAAACTGATGCTTGATACTCTTGCAATCCATTCATGACAAGACAAAACAGATTCCATTGTAAATACTTGCTAAGCTGGCATATTACTCACAATGTCCTTTCATTTATTCTGCCAGGCAGCAAGTGTGTGATACTTTTCAGTTATGCAGACAAGCAATTGAAGTATGATAGCAGCAGCTTGTTATAAGAATGGTCAGTGCAAACAAGAGTCTAACCTAAGTCCAGGAGATTAAAACCACCACATTCAAGGAGACATGCATCACAGGAAAGAAAAATCAGTCACTTCACACAACACGTTCAAGGAGACATGCATCACAGGAAAGAAAAATCAGTCACTTCACACAACACATTCAAGGAGACATGTATCACAGGAAAGATAAATCAGTCACTTCACACAACACATTCAAGGAGACATGCATCACAGGAAAGAAAAACCAGTCACTTCACACAACACATTCAAGGAGACATGCATCACAGGAAAGATAAATCAGTCACTTCACACAACACATTCAAGGAGACATGCATCACAGGAAAGAAAAATCAGTCACTTCACACAACACATTCAAGGAGACATGCAGCACAGGAAAGAAAAATCAGTCACTTCACACAACACATTCAAGGAGACATGCATCACAGGAAAGAAAAATCAGTCACTTCACACAACACATTCAAGGAGACATGCAGCACAGGAAAGATAAATCAGTCACTTCACACAACACATTCAAGGAGACATGCATCACAGGAAAGATAAATCAGTCACTTCACACAACACATTCAAGGAGACATGCAGCACAGGAAAGAAAAACCAGTCACTTCACATAACACATTCAAGGAGACATGCATCACAAGAAAGAAAAATCAGTCACTTCACACAACACATTCAAGGAGACATGCATCACAGGAAAGATAAATCAGTCACTTCACACAACACATTCAAGGAGACATGCATCACAGGAAAGAAAAATCAGTCACTTCACACAACACGTTCAAGGAGACATGCATCACAGGAAAGAAAAATCAGTCACTTCACACAACACATTCAAAGAGACATGCATCACAGGAAAGAAAAACCAGTCACTTCACACAACACATTCAAGGAGACATGCATCACAGGAAAGAAAAACCAGTCACTTCACACAACACATTCAAGGAGACATGCATCACAGGAAAGAAAAATCAGTCACTTCACACTACACATTCAAGGAGACATGCATCACAGGAAAGAAAAATCAGTCACTTCACACAACACATTCAAGGAGACATGCATCACAAGAAAGAAAAATCAGTCACTTCACACAACACATTCAAGGAGACATGCATCACAAGAAAGAAAAATCAGTCACTTCACACAACACATTCAAGGAGACATGCATCACAAGAAAGAACAAGAAGGGCAAAGCCCATACGACTCACATGCTTGACCTTGACCTTTATATGACCTTGACCTTCAGGTGACCTTCAAGGTCAAGGTCAAACAACTAAACCTACCAATGACATCATACACAAAGAAATGCTTTACACATTTTTCCTACCAAAATACATGTGAAGTTGACCCAAGGTCAAGGTCATCCAAGGTCATGCAACACAAAGATGTTAATTCAAGACATAGGAAGCACAATGGTGCTTATTGGCACTTTCTACCATGAGATATAGTCACTTTTATTGGTTCACTACCCCATTTTGGTCACATTTCATAAGGGTCAAAGTGACCTTGACCTTGATGATATGTGACCAAATGTGTCTCATGATGAAAGTATAACATGTGCCCCACATAATTATTAAGTTTGAAACAGTTATCTTCCATAGTTCAGGGTCAAGGTCACTTCAAAATATGTATACAATCCAACTTTGAAGAGCTCCTGTGACCTTGACCTTGAAGCAAGGTCAACCAAACTGGTATCAAAAGATAGGGCTTGCTTTGTCCTATATACCACTTGTAGCTAAGGTCACCATTCTCAATAACGTGGGAGAAAATTGGGAAAATGTGAAAAATGACTGTTTTTGAGACCACATTTATGGCTCCTGTGACCTTGACCTTGAAGCAAGGTCAAGTCACTATGTATGTTTTTTGAGGCCTTGTCATCATACACCATCATGCCACATTTGGTGTTGATAGACTTAATAGTCTCCGAGAAAAATCCAACGTTTAAGTTTTTTACGGACGCCCGGACGCCCGGACGGACGGACGACACGGCTCAGTACATAGACTCACTTTTGCTTCGCATGTGAGTCAAAAATCAGTCACTTCACACAACACATTCAAGGAGACATGCATCACAAGAAAGAAAAATCAGTCACTTCACACAACACATTCAAGGAGACATGCATCACAAGAAAGAAAAATCAGTCACTTCACACAACACATTCAAGGAGACATGCAGCACAGGAAAGATAAATCAGTCACTTCACACAACACGTTCAAGGAGACACGCATCACAAGAAAGAAAAATCAGTCACTTCACACAACACATTCAAGGAGACATGCAGCACAGGAAAGATAAATCAGTCACTTCACACAACACATTCAAGGAGACATGCATCACAGGAAAGATAAATCAGTCACTTCACACAACACATTCAAGGAGACATGCAGCACAGGAAAGAAAAATCAGTCACTTCACACACCACGTTCAAGGAGACATGCATCACAGGAAAGATAAATCAGTCACTTCACACAACACATTCAAGGAGACATGCATCACAGGAAAGAAAAATCAGTCACTTCACACAACACATTCAAGGAGACATGCAGCACAGGAAAGATAAATCAGTCACTTCACACAACACATTCAAGGAGACATGCAGCACAGGAAAGATAAATCAGTCACTTCACACAACACATTCAAGGAGACATGCAGCACAGGAAAGAAAAATCAGTCACTTCACACAACACATTCAAGGAGACATGCATCACAGGAAAGAAAAATCAGTCACTTCACACAACACATTCAAGGAGACATGCATCACAGGAAAGAAAAATCAGTCACTTCACACAACACATTCAAGGAGACATGCATCACAGGAAAGAAAAATTTAAGAAATTTAAACTAATTTCTATGTTTTCCTAGCATACTTACCAGTAGACAACCATAGGTATATGACCTTTTCACCTCGAAAAAAGATTTGCAAAATCATCCCACACACGTGGCTTAATAGCATCAGCCAATGAAAAGGCTCCATCTATAGCGTCATGGCCAGTGAAAGGGAGGCAACTCTCCCTGTTTCCTGCACATGCGCATAGATACCATGATGCAACCACGTGCCACCACTTTTCGACACCATACCGAGAAACTCGTGTGAAGATGCACAAAAAATGGGGAGGAGGGTGGGACATTATGTTGTCTACTGGTAAGTATGCTAGGAAAACATAGAAATTAGTTTAAATTTCTTAAAGTTTTCTAAACATACTGTACCAGTAGACAACCATAGGTAGATTACCCCAGAAGGGAGGAGGGATGTGCATCTACCAACCTAACTTAAAGAACACACACCACTCAAAGGCGGACAGCGAACCCGCCACAACCAACTATTGATGCCAAAGGTGCCGTCCAGGCAACGAACGCGAACATTCTGCCGGCAGTGATGCGTGAAAACGCAGTCACTGCGCCAGAACGCCGCCCTCATGAGATGAGAGCGATACATTCTTGGCAAAAGCCACAGAGGTCGCAACCCTGCGAATCTCATGAGTCCTGGATACACCAACCAGAGGAACAAGCTGCGCATTCAAAACGTGTCCGTGATCCAAAGACAAATCCAGCTTAGGAAATGGATGTCTTTGATATCCCGCTGTGGCCAACTTCCATGGAAGAAACAGTCTATGTCGGCGAAACGACGAGACTGAGTTCTAGCCAGACATACTCCAGTGCACAGACTGGACAGTTGACACAGTCAGTATCGTTCGGATCGACATACACAGGTGATGGTGGGGACCCTCCAACCGAAAGACACGTCAATGCCACACGTGGCCTTGCTTGTGTTCGTGAACGCCGAGCGGTAACTACCGAGGGAGGCGTGTGACATCGAACGAGGGAAACAAGACCTGTCTCTCTGCAAACTGTGTGTCTGAACAGAGCCAAGCAGAAAGTTCAGGAAGTGAACGACCGACTGGCACATTCTCGAGTGAGGCTGCTCGAGAATGGACCAGAGAGAATGAGAACAATGTATTCCCCATCCGCCAGAGCAAGCAGCTCAAGGAAGCATGAAACTCCCGTCCAGAAAGGTGCGACCAAAATCATCCGAGGACACTCTAGGGCGACCCTGGCCAACACCTTCGGAATAAGGCGAGTGGGAGAAAAGCATAGACATGCACGCCCGACCACGACCTAGCAGAAGCATTCGTCCGAGAGCCCTCGGATCGTGCATCTGCGAGAGGAAACACGGAAGACATGTGTTGAATCGGGTGGCGAACAGATTCACCACCAGGTCGCCCCAGCGAAGCCACAGTCTATTCCATAGGAAGAAAATGATTCCTCCGGCTCAGTGAACTGCAAGGATATTCAATTTCCCGGGAAAGAATGCCGTGGAAATGGAACCTCCAGGAAAGTGAGCCCAAGAGAACCTCCTCAGCCCAGAGAGACAGAGTCGTAGAGACTGTGCCACCCTGATGGCGAAGAAAACTCAGCCACGCGACATTATCACCCGAGATTGTCACGTGCCGATCACGCAATACTGACACCAATCCCTTCAGAGAGAGAATACGCTTCCATCTCTAGAAAGTGGATTTGCCGCAGAGACTCGAGTGCAGACCAAAGGCTGGACACCAAGGTCGTGTCTGTGTCGGTCCTCCGGCTCAGTGATCTGCCAGGATAGTCAATTTCCAGAGAAAAAATTCTGTGGAAAAGGAACTTCCATGAGAGTGAGTGCAGAGACGATAGGTGTAAACCAACCAATCGTCCAGGTACAACCGCCAACCGAACTCCCCTGCCTCTCACCAACATCGCCACTGCTTGAAGACTGAATCCCAGCTGGAATGCTCAAGATCAATCGTAAATCCGGCGATTGCCGGGAACAAAGCAGCAAGCTGATACCTATAACGTGACTCCTGTCCCTCACGATCTACGGTAGAACGGCCGAACTCCAGAACACTAAGGCAGCACGCTGATCGGCCCGCATGGTCGTAGCCTCCATGCGGTCGATAGCAGTGCTCTGCCTGTCCAAGACCTATCCGACACGATCCACTGATCGCTCCGAAGCTAATACAGGAAAGAAGGAGATTCACGCGAAGAAAAACCAATGCACCGAGACAAAGCTAGAGACAATAATTGAACCTAACCGGACTGAAAACCGGTGGAACAATACATGTAAAGTGCACAAACAGAGAATGAACAGAAATCGAAAAACGCCAAGTGCCGTAAGATTTCTGAAAACCCCGATGTTCGTAGACCCCGCCTGTACTGCGATCTGTCGATCGAACAGGCGATCGCCGAGAAAACAACGCAGCATGTTCATCCGACCGCAAGGGCAAAACACTGTGCGTTCGTCAGCAACACCTGGCTGAAACCGATTCCCGGAAGGGACGAACTGGACAAAAAACAGACTCAAAGGAAAGATCACGATCTGTAATCGATCCGTCGATCCCCAGAGACCTGAGGCAGCAGCTGACTGACAAGAATGCAAGGCAGCATGCCGATCTGCCCGCCCGGGCCTTGCCTCCGTGCGGTAGATAGCAAGCCCTGCCTGTCCGCCGATCTTGTTGTGATTCCCGGCAGAAAGGATCACGAACTAGCGTGAGATTAGCCGATCGCCGGGAAATGAACGAAACAAGCTGCTCTGACTGCAAAGGAAACGTCACTGAGCGAACGTCAGCATCGCCTGCCGTGACGAAATTCCCGGCCGGAAAAAACACGATTCACGCGAACACCGGGAATACAAGGCAGCAGCTGATCGAACCGCAAGGAAAAAATCTCTGTGCGGCGTCAGCAATGCTCTGCCTGTACCACGGACGACCAGACCGAAGGAAAGATCACGATCTGATCACCTATCAGCCGATCCCCAGAGACCTGAGGCAATATTGCTGATCGAAAACGCATGGGCAAAACCGAGCGATCGTCAGCAACGCCTGCCCCAAGTCGAGAATCCTGCGCGAAAACTCGCGACCGCCGAGAATTCAAGGCTGTCTGCCGATGGAATCGCGCGGAAAAACCCCAGCGCGAACATCAGCAATGCTCGACCCGTACAGTGACCCTGGTCCATACCTAGCTACCGTTCGATTGTGTCTGATTCCCGACAGGGATGATCACGATCGAGCGATAGATCAGGCAATCGAGGAAAAAACAAAGTACGAGCGCCGAAGGCAGCCGGGCGGATTGCCATCGAAAACACTCAGAGTCCGCAGACCTATGTCAGTTATGTGAGCGACGAGCAGAAACCCGTACCGGACTGAGCGATCGCGAATCAGAGTCTGACAAATCACGAAGTAGATAGTGTCGAGACTCAACGCGCCGCCAAAGCAGAGATTCCCGAGAAGCATGAACGGGAGCATCAGAGTCAAAGAGAAGATCGCGATCTGACATGCGATCGACCGATCCCCCTAGAACTGAGACAGTATGCTGATCGAAACGCAAATCCAAGCGATCGTCAGGCACATATCGCCGAGGGCGAGAATCTCGCGCAAAATCACGTGATCGCTGAGACGCCAAGGACGCAGGCTGATCAAACCGTCCGGGAAAAAACCTCGGAGCGATCAACAGCACCGCGCGTCCTGTAAAAGGACCCCTGCCCAACACCATCTACTGCTCGATCGTGTCGAAAATCCCGACAAGGACGATCACGATCGAGCAATAGACCAGGCAATCGTCGTGAAAACAAGCGAGGACGCTGATCAGACCGCAAAGGCAAAACCTCTGCGCGGTCGACAGCAACACCCCTCCGGTTGCGCTGATCGCCACGATCCACTGATCGAGGGACAGAACGCCCGGAAAACAAAGCAGCATGCTGATCGAGCCAACTGGGCATTGCCTCCGTGTAAGCGATCGCAACGTTGCATGCACCGTGACTGACGCCTGGCCGTCACGATGTACGGAACGATCGGCTGATCGTCCGAATGCCAAGGCAGCATGCTGATCGAATCGGACGGGCAAAGCCTCTGTGCGGTCGATCGCAACGCATAGCCTGTATCCTGACCCGCTCTTTTCCTCTCTCCATCATGATCGATTGAATGATCATCTGATCGCCAGTGAACCATGGCAGCATGCTGATCGGATCGCGCGGGCATTGCCTCGGCGGGATCGATAGCAACGCTCTGCCGGTATCGCGACTCGTGTCTGATACGATCTACTGGTCGACCAGGAGAAGGCCAGGAATCCGAGGCAACATGCTGATCGGATCGCATGGGCAGAGCCCCCTTGCGATCGATAGCCGTGCCCACCCCACCGAGGGATTCGTCTCCGTCTCGACTTACCGCCGGGAGAGAATCCGATCGGTGCGACACCGCACTCTGGAAACTGAAACAAAGGCAGCCTCAGACAAATACACCAAACATGCAGCAGCCGCCTGGGGACCCAAAACTGGCTCAGAAACCACCCCCGAGCAATCCCCAGAGACAGAGTGAGAGTGTCCTGTAAAGAAGAGTTGTCGAGAGAAGAAAACTTCCCCGACACATCGTCTACCCTGCTACACGATGCAGAGGAAGAGGCAGAACGAGGCTTACTCGAACGCGACTTTACCTCTTACATGGCAAAAAGGAAGGAGGTATAGACAAACAGCTCTTCCTCTTAGAAGCAGAGCCGCGCTTGCGCACCTGCGCACCGCCTCCGTACCCTGAAGAGAGGTAGGAAGGCGAGCCGCCATATTCCCAAAATGGCGAAACAAAATGGCGGACAGCAACAGCGTCAACTTGACGCAAGCAGTAGCAAGAATACAAGCGTACAACAAGCGAAACACGCTCACAACGCACCTAGCCGAAGCTAGAGACAGCAGGCAACAAAATAACTGAACCAGACCGTGCACTGAGGTTACCGGCGGGAACAGAAATTGAAGCAAAAAACGAATTAAACAGGAATTCGAAAAACGGCGAGGGCCGTAGGAGTGTTTGTACTTCCCAACAGCAACGCCGCCATAGTCGACAGCAAATCCTTCAGAAAGTCCGCACAACGTGAAGACTTGAGGAGAACACCAGAGTACATCCAAACACTCCAACGAAAAGTCGAAAAGTGGTGGCACGTGGTTGCATCATGGTATCTATGCGCATGTGCAGGAAACAGGGAGAGTTGCCTCCCTTTCACTGGCCATGACGCTATAGATGGAGCCTTTTCATTGGCTGATGCTATTAAGCCACGTGTGTGGGATGATTTTGCAAATCTTTTTTCGAGGTGAAAAGGTCATATACCTATGGTTGTCTACTGGTACAGTATGTTTAGAAAACTCAGTCACTTCACACAACACATTCAAGGAGACATGCATCACAGGAAAGAAAAATCAGTCACTTCACACAACACATTCAAGGAGACATGCATCACAGGAAAGAAAAACAGGTCACTTCACACAACACATTCAAGGAGACATGTATCACAGGAAAGATAAATCAGTCACTTCACACAACACATTCAAGGAGACATGCATCACAGGAAAGAAAAACCAGTCACTTCACACAACACATTCAAGGAGACATGCATCACAGGAAAGATAAATCAGTCACTTCACACAACACATTCAAGGAGACATGCATCACAGGAAAGAAAAATCAGTCACTTCACACAACACATTCAAGGAGACATGCATCACAGGAAAGATAACTCAGTCACTTCACACAACACATTCGAGACATGCATCACAGGAAAGATAAATCAGTCACTTCACACAACACATTTTGAAAAAATAAAAGGGAAAAACAAAGTTGTGGCTAAGGTAACAAGGAAACAAAAGAAAGAAGGGTTGGTTGGCCTGATTTTTTTCTTTTTCTTTTTTCAAAGAGGCCAAACTAAGCACAAACCAAACTTTCTTTCACTGAACATGCTCAAGTTTTCAACATAAACAGTGGATTACCCAAGTGCACATATGGCGGGGAAGATGCGACAGCAGGCAGTTTGTTGATTGCCTTCAATTTTTCTTTTCACTTTCTTTTTTCCTTTCATTTTCCATAATCCAAAAATAAGTGTCTAGGGTTTGCAGAAAAAAATAGAGTCGGTTCGGTTATCATTACCACAACTTTTGGGGGTTGACCTAGCATAATCTGGATTCCATGACAGGAGACTGCATCAACTGCTTCTAATTAGAAGGTTTAGAATTTTTTCTGCTAGGCAGTGGGGCAGCAGCAGCAAAACTAGAATGCAGTCCTCATCTTCACTCTGCCTACAGCCCTGAACTGGAATGGGTACAAGCAACTCACCTTTCCGCCTCTTTCTGCCTCTCCTCCTCAATCTCCTTCTGCTTGGCCGCCTTCCTCTTCTTCACCACCTCTTCATAGTCATTGGGCCGAAGCGGGTGGTATTCGTCTGCCACACCGGTCAGGGAGGGCACGGGCTCCAAGCCGCCAATGAAAGGAGGAATTTCTCCTGTCAGTGGAGGCGTTCCCATCCTCTCCAACTGAACACAAGATGGGCATCCATAAGACAGGTGCTTCTAACCTCCAACTAAACACAAGATGGGCAACAATAAACAGGTGTCTCTAATCTCCAACTAAACACAAGACAGGCATCATTAAGACAAGTGTTTCTAACCTCCAACTGAACACAAGATGGGCAACCATAAGACAGATGTTTCTAACCTCCAACTAAACACAAGATGGGCAACCATAAGACAGATGTTTCAAACCTCCAACTAAACACAAGACAGGCAGCCATAAGACAGGTGTTTCTAACCTCCAACTAAACACAAGACAGGCAGCCATAAGACAGGTGTTTCTAACCTCCAACTAAACACAAGATGGGCATCCATAAGACAGGTGTGTCTCATTTCCAATTAAATACAAGACAGGCATCCATAAGACAGGTGTTTCTAACCTCCTACTAAACACAAGACAGGCATCAATAAGACAGGTGTTTCTAACCTCCAACTAAACACAAGACGGGCATCCATAAGACAGGTGTTTCTAACCTCCAACTAAACACAAGATGGGCATCCATAAGACAGGTGTTTCTAACCTCCAACAAAACAGACAGGTAAGAGGTTTTCAGATCTACATAACTACAGTGGGAGTTTGACAACCAGCTCTTCAGTCCTCTCTACCAACACAAAGAGGAAGCACCATGATATCACTCCCAGGGCTGGTTCAGCCACTACACAGAGAGGAAATATTGATGCTGGTATTCTCATCCAGTCTCATCCTATCCACAGGCAGAAATTCTGGGAGTGTCACTGCATAGATCTATTGAATGTACAAGTGAATGAATTAATTCTACAGCCTATCAGCCTTTGTATGCTTAGTAAGGCCATTGATTACAAACAGCCCTGGAGTTGGGCGAAGCAAGAGCAAGTTTTCCTTAGTAATTCGCCTCTTATGAATCTCACTGGGAGATGCAGTGAGTCTATTTACCTCCAATCACTGCATAGTTACAAGTACTGTGATAAGTATGTGCAGGTACACGTGTTAGTAGAAGCCCCCCCCTTGCATGTGTGTGTATGTATTTATACGGTGTACATGTCCTTGCATATATATATACATGTGTGTACATGTGAGCGCCTGCATGTGTATGTACACATCTGTATGTGCTTCAATATGTTTATGTGGTAATGTCATCTTCCATATCAGCATAAGCATATGGGCACAAGCATTCATTTAGGTGGATACAGCATCTATACGTGTACTTGCTTTTGTAATCCATTAGGTGCACAAAAACTTAAATAGTGGATTCCCCGAGTGCTCATTGGGCAGGGAAGATGGGGCAGCTTGTGGTTCGTTATTTATCATCAATTTCTTTTTTTTTAATTTATTTGTTGCATGATCAGAACAAAAGTTTAGGGTTGGCAGAAAATAAAAGGATTGCTGGGTTAACGTAACCACAATGTTTTGTGTGTGTGTGTGTGTGTGTGTGTGCCTAAGGTGTGAATAAGCAGTGATGTAAGACAAGCAAGAGATGAATGGATGGATTGATGGAGTTTTACGGCCTTTCAGCCTTAGTAGGCTATGTAAGGCCATTAAGCACAAAAGTCACTCAAAAGGTTCAGAGTAAGCGCATATCAAGTCACGATGTCTCTATTTATTCGCCTCTCACGAATCACATAGGGAAAGGCGGGGGGTCTATTCTGACCCCCGACCCATAAGGCAAAATCCAGAAGATGAGCCCACCTTTCCAGTGACGAGGTTGAAGTGAAGAGGGCCTACATCTGAGTCAGTGCTTCTCTTCAAGTCAATGACTGGGGCAAGGGTGGCACCAGTCTTCTGTTTCTGTGGCAAGAACACAAGCAGCATGTACAGTGCACTCATGTGTTTCAATCTACTACTTCACCAAGCAACTGCCTATGCAGAACAGGGATGTATCTGGGTTTTTATCTCTAATGGGAAGTTGTTGATTTTCAACATCAGAAAACCTGTACAACTTTACTGTCATTTTCTACAAGTACAACATCAGCAGTCTCAATATAGAGCTGCAATAAGCCACTTCAGAGGATAAAAACTAGTTATCAAAGTAAATTCACTAGTCCCAACACCAGTCTACTAACATTCAAATATTTGACTTTGGCTTCTCTGATGTTGGTATGTGTGGGTGTGACTGTGAACATTCGAACAAACCTGGCATTTAACAAAATCATGATCAACCTCAATACAATATATTCTATTCATATAAAGCACATACTTTTGCCTGCAACAGCGAGGCTTTCTTGGCCTGTAGCTGAGACTGTAATAGCTTGTAGCTTGAAGACCATCCTGCAGCTGAAACAGATGGCACAACCAATTAAATAACAGCTTTTATGAAATAATCCATCTCCACGTCTTTGCTTCCTCAATTTCTACATTTAACATCAGTAGCAACCAATCAAAGAACTCATGAAAGAATGTACCACTACATCTTTGCTTCCTCAATTTATACACATAACATCCATAGCTACCAATCAAATAACAGGTTTCATGAAAGAATCTCCTACTAAATGATTAGTAAATCTTTGCTGAACCGCAATTTCTATATGTAACATCCACAGCGACCAATCAAATGACAGTTTTCATGAAAGAATCTCCTACTAAATCTTTGCCTCTGCAATTTCTACATGTAACAACCACAGCAACCAATCAAATAAGTTTTCATGAAAAAAGTCACCACTTAATCTTTGCTTCCTCAATTTCTACATGTATACTTGTAACATCCATGGCAACTCATGCTAGTTGCATCTGAGTATGTAACTTTTTGTCCAAATTTCATCTTCATTTGCTGGCAATGAAGACCAAGGAAGAGAAGGTGATGAGATAAGGATATCAACGTCAAAAGCATGAGAGAATGAAAGGAAAATAAGAAAGGAAAATGAGCATGGGGAGGACAAAGCAAAAGGAGCAAAAGCAGGAAGAAGAACAGTAGAAAAATGAAGCTGGAGCATGAGGAAATGAACATGATGAGAAGAAACACTGTGAGGAGATATAAATACTAGTGCTAGAGAGAGGGGCAGGCAGGCAGGCAGGCAGGCAGGCACACAGGCAGGCAGGTAGGCACACAGACAGGCAGGCAGGCACACACACAGGCAGGCAGGCAGGCACGCACACAGGCAGGCAGGCAGAGACTGGGAGAAGGAGGGGTGAGTGGGGGGGGGGGGGGGGGGGGGGGGGATGGGTGGCTGGCTTTTTACTGCCTATCAGCCTTTGTCGTCTATATAAGGCCAAGCAAAATTTAACCCATTATGACCGGATGCTACGT
>JAWQFJ010002002.1:79094-84657 GCA_034096865.1 Theodoxus fluviatilis
ATTCAAGAGGGCAGAATGACGTCAGCACCGCGAAAGAAGCTGTTGATGCAAAGGAGATCCACGAAGCATCCTGATGACGTCTTTTACTGAGGCGACTAACTTCAACGCTCAAAACAGACGCGAGATAAGGTGAATGATGATTGATGTGACTACTTACATACTGCAGCACTCTTGGCACTACCTCCACCTTCACTGTCGATGTCCACACCATCATATAGCGACATTGTGGTAACCTTTTGCCAAACCTGTCAACACATATCGAAGCAGCATTCATCAGATAGAACGTTTAATTGACATTTGTGCTAAAGATAACGCCATAACGGGATAACAACGGCTGCGAATAGACAAATAGTGCGATTCAGATTCAGATTGTCATGCACATTCACATTGTACGACATACTCACATAGGTAACCCAAGTAACTAAATGTAGTACTTCCCTTTCACACGACAGAAATCGAAATATATTACATTCATGAAGTGTATAAACTGTTGCACCATAATTGAGAGCCTTGAAGACATTTATACTTCGAGAAAATTAATACAAACGACAACTTACTTCCACAAGCACGACTGCTGAAATTGAAAACGAATTGTAGAAACGAATCGTTAAATAATATATAATGACATAACAAATAATGGTAGGTAAAACAAATTTACCCCAAAAAGTTGTGACAAGTACAAGTGTTATAAAATTAATCAACAATCATAATATTCCTCTAGAAGCCATATATATATTTTAAATTCGTATTGTTTAGATTTTTTATATTTAAATTGTCAAGGAAAGAACACTCCACCAAACCAACCAGTTCTTACCTCCCTTCAGCATACAGAACTTTATTCTTCGTTTTCTTCTTGTACTTTGTAGTCCTCATGATCCTCTTCCTTGCCACTGTTCCTGTCGTTAATTGTGATGGTAATAGTCTATCGAGATACACCTTCGTCTTATTCAACACAGTTGAACTATTGAGGACTATTGAATATTGACGATGGTGTGTGTGTTGTCCCTGTTTAATTGTGGTTGGAAACACGAAGGAAGGAGATTATTATCGTCGTCAAGGAGGTTATATATGGTTAAATTTTACCCTTGGTTCTTTGATAAGTTATTTAGCAAAATAACTCGAAAAGTTCGCAACGGATTCTGAGTAAGTTGGTGGCAGTTCATGGTTTCGCCCAAGGAACAATCCATTGCATTTATGAGGTTATCTTGTTTTTATATAGTCCGGGAATTGCAACCACGACCTAGGAGAATGTTATCTGTTACGTAGTTAACGAATCGGAGGCACAGAGATGTTATTGAGGAATTTGAGCATCACGAAGCTGACGCCACAGCAAAAAGGAGAGATCGATGCCTTGTGTGTACGATCTGCACCCTCTGCTGTGTGGATTGTGGGTTTCTGTCCGTCATGAGCGAGCACGTACCTCTTTTCAATTGTGTAACTCGGACTTTTCTTTCCCGTACGTGTAATTCACGTTATTGTTGCACTCTTCTCTGCAATATCTTGATGTACGGGGTTCTCCTGGCTTGCGCTAGGAAGTCACAGTGACAGACTCCGGTGATCGTTTCCAACGAACTTTATTCACACACTGATCGACTACAGTGGTGAAAATCAGCCAACAGCAATAATCGTCGCACTACGTCGCAGCTTCACTCTGCTTACAGTACCGCAGAGGCTTGCTAGCACACAGCAGAAACTCGCTCTGTACAGGGTCAAAGCTCTCACCTTTAACTCTGTCGTATCTGCTGCTCTCCCTCTCTCACTCGCTTTCGCTCCTTATATACCTTTACACAATTTCTAGAAACTACCAGCACGATGTCGAACACACTCCCACATTCCTAACTGCGACGCGACGGACTTACTGTGTCACAACAAGCTAATATTAGCCTAACTCGGTCGCGCGCGGGTCAAGGCCGTGACCTGACTGATAAACACGCCTGCGACGGTGCCAGTAGGTTCGAGAAAACGTCACAACATAGCTCCTCCCCTAAAGACCGAAACGACCTCGTCGGTCTCACTACATATACGACTCCATCACTAAATTTACAAAACACCATAAACTAACACCTCAAAAATACACAACTAACAACAACATTATCATCAACAACAACAACAAAATACCGGGAAAGAGTCAATCCGCAGTCCAGGTAGTCCAAAAATTATGAAATGAGTGGCATAGATGCAGAAACCTGACACATGGGCGAAAGCTTCCTTGCGGTAGCATCTGCCCAGTCCATGGGGTCAATGTCTGCAAGACCACTGTCCATACTGTCACTGAAAATAAAGAACTCCTCACAGGAAGCGAGAGGGACGTGTCACACGCCGCCCTCGCCGCGTGTATGTCTGTACGTCCTCAGGGGTCCCTGCATCCTCGCTCTCGTCCTGATACAGTGTCTCTCCAGGCTCTTCGTCGGTCGGGCCAGGGTGGCGTCGTGGCGACTGCCACCAGTCCGGAGGTAGTTCTCCCTGGTACTTCCAGAGACGGGCACGGTTCACGTAACGTCCTGCCGGCGGCCGGGCCAGCTTTGTGGTGCATCCCTTCTCAGCCTGTGGGTTGGAGTACCATGGTGCAGTGCCATCAGGATAGATCTGGTGATAGGCCTTGCGGTCGTAACCAGTCTTCATTCCGTCCACGCTCCGCTGCAGGTGTGTCCTTGCGGACTTTCCCACTGCCTGCAGCATACCCTGGAGCGGTTCCACACCCTGGGGCACGTCACGGGGGATATCCACCAATGGCCTGGCGACCACTGCAGAACTGTCAGTCTTGCTAGAGCCACTACGGCGACTGTGGGGTCTTGTCTGTGAGGCACAGATGGCACAGCGCCGACACAAGTTGCGAACGGACTTGTGTCGACCAATCCAAAAGTACCGCTCACAGACGCGTCGGTACGTCTTCTGCCTTCCGAGGTGGCCAGCTGCTGGGTCATCGTGTACCTGTCTCAGCGCTTCCTCCTGCATGGCTCTCGGCAGAACAGGGAGAAGGCGGCAGGTTTCTCCCTTCTCGTCCATCCACTTTCTGTACAGCGCTCCATCCGTCAGCTGCAAGGCATCCCACTGGGTCCAGTATGCCTTGGTGACAGGGCTGGTAACGGCGACCTTCCTCCAGGGTGGGCGGACAGGCCTGTCCTCCATCCAGCGGATGATGGGCTGCAGGTCCGGATCCTGTCTCTGTGCGACTGCCAGAGGCGTCTCTTGAGCGGCGATCCGCCTCAACGCACCCGAAGGCCGCAGTGAAGCATTCCCTTCACCCCCAAGACCCTTCAACTGCACGTGGTGCCCATCAATCAGCAGGAGGAACTGTCCCCAGTCTATAACACAGCAATGCTTCTGCAAAAAGTCTATCCCCAGGATGACGTCATCTTCTACATCGGCGATCACAAAGGGGTGAGAAACAACTAGCTCACCGGTCTTCACCTTCACTGTCACGACGCCGTGCACAGGGATCGGTCGGTGCATGACGTCAGTGAGCACCATCGCTGATTCCTCTCTTCTCTGGAAGGGGCACAGACCGGTCTTTATCACAGAAATGGTCGCTCCTGAGTCGATCAGTGCCTGATGACGGTTACCGTCGATGTACACCTCGATCGCCGGTCCTCCTGGGTCTACGCGGACACCCTTCAATCGATGACTGATGCGATGTGGGGCGGTGGAGGCAGAGGACGCCGGGCTATGCCCCTTTAAGCCCGGCGCATCTAGTTTTCCTGCGGCACGTGAGTTGCAAATTTGTAAAAATGACCATTCTTCAAGAAACTAGTTAATGCATTCAAAATACAAGACTTTGATAAATTAATCAAGCCAACAATATATTATCGACCGTTGAACCCGGCCTGGTACTTGAATGCGCTCGAGTTATGCGAAGCCGCCACAATGATAATAACAAGTCAGATCTAGACGGAAAGGCTTTCGGCGTGACGATGATACATGCATCTGACCTGCATGCTGCTAAATTGGTAAAATGTACATCTTTCTATCGAACCTGAGTTTATTCATGAGTCAACATACAGCTTTTATCAAAAATGACAACACTTCTCTTTCAACGTGAAGGCCTGTTTATGTCGATTAGCCGCAATGATAAAAGTCGATCTGTCGGGAGACAACGCTTTCGTGGCGTTCGCCCTGTGTTTGACTCCTTGTTACTTTTCGTTTCGTAGTTCGCTTGTAGATGAATGCGGTTTGGAACGGCCATTGCGAATCTGTACAATTCACTATACAGCATTTAACGAAACATATTCATGCTTCAACAATACGAGCTTTGATACTCAAATTAATGCTCGTCGGTCTCAGGCTCTGACATTACATTCTGTGTGCGTAATGGGCTTTTTTTAGTCTCTGCAGTATCACCAAAATACACCTTTATCGTGCGATAGCCTCCCGAGGACAAGTCCGTTCGAGCATTAGAATTGGCGACCTTAATGTTCGCCCCAGAACTTTTCCAAGAATGCGAGATCTCGCGCGCCGGGCAGTTATCGAAATCGCAGGTCTCCTACTCCGGAGCACGGCGTAACCTCCTGTTCTGTGGTCTGCGGAAAATAGAGCCAGTGAGGTCCTTCTTCCTTACCCTGTGCGACATGCACGGCGCGCGATGTAGGCCGATCTACCGGTGTCCGCGATATTTATAAACATCTGATCTGCCCTTGCTGGTCCGTTCCTACGGGTAAGAGCCCCCCCCCGGTTTTGCCAATGCTTCCGCCAACAAACTCCGCTCATCGTAGCTGGACGCAAAACTGGATTCTAGATCGACGAGAGTTGTCGCCTGCCACCTCGATTTTCTCCTGTCGGGCAATGGTCTGAAACCTATCAGGGAGTGAGATGCTCGCCGTGAAAAAATCGGTCACTGGGTCGCCACTTACCTATGCGAAATTGAGCGATAGACTCAGACACGGGGAGGAGCGGTGTTGAGCTCTCGCCAAGGCGTGTGTAGGGAGGGACACGCCACACGCTGTACTTCGGTTGTTTCGCTTCGTCGTCGCACACGACAAGAGGCGCAGTACTATAAACTGTTCTTCCCCCCGAGCGTGTATAATCGTCTGATTGCCTCCCTGTTAAAAGCAGGTTTGGCCGATCCTGCTGCTGGCCCACCAGACATCTCCCTTTCCCCTCGACGGTGTCAAGCTAGCCAATCTCGATGGACGTGTTCTCCGCTCTTCTTACGGCTATTCTCGTGTAACATTAGCACAATCTACGGAACCCCGGTTGCTTGTCAGATAGAGTGCTGCCTTAGCCTGGTCTGCGTTTCGGTATCTTGATAACTGTCACGGAGGATCCGAACGAGGGCTAGGTGCTAGTCGTGCAAGCTGCTTCATGACCTGACCGGTTGGTTTTTGTATTTCGAAACCAGACTGTCTTCGCGATGGAATGGTTTCCAGGACTGTCAGAATCGATTAGCCTGTCAAGGCTGGCAGATGATGGAAAACTCGCATTTCTCCCGCTCTCCCCAACCGTTGATTCTGTGCGACGTCTCACCTCTAACCTGAATGTGGTAGGCATCCACCGGTGCCTTCCAGTCGTTAAGTTTGTGGAACGCCGCACTGGGCCGACCGGCCTGGGGGGTATGCCTCTTCCTGGT
>JAWQFJ010002003.1:0-15000 GCA_034096865.1 Theodoxus fluviatilis
TTGAAACAAATAATGCAAACCTTTGTGGTTAAAGTTGCATGGCAAAAAAAGGTTGGGGATGGGGGTGAAGCTGGGGTTGGGGGTGGGGGTGTAGGTAGGTAAGCCTGATTGTTTTTGTGTGTTTTTTTAATATACAGAGGACAGATTGAGACTGCGAACATTTGTATGTGTGTGTGTGTGCGTCAGTGGGGGTGGCGGTGTGGGTGTGGGTGCGTGTGTATGTGTGGTTGTGTGTGTGGGGTAGAAAATATTTCAAAATATAAGTAGTACAGTCACACATTCTTCAGAGCAATCACTTTTTCATTTTCCCTACACTTCCCTACCCCTAGGTGGCCTGAAGATCAGGGAAAATGGTTCGAGTTCCAGATGTCAGTTGTGTTGCCATAAGAAAACCCAATAGCTTTACACCTTTACAGCTGCTGGACGGCCTTGGTTTAATGCTCTCTGTTGACTTTTTCTCAGAGACCTGTCAGTGTATCTACCACCTTAGGCCAGAACAAAAAGGATCACAAAGATCACTGGGAGATGTTGGAATCACTGGTTTAGTATAGAACAAACGTTTCGGGCGTAGCCCTTCTTGAGTTTGGCAAACTGCAAGTTTGAAGGTGAATAAATAGGCCACAGTGATAGAGGAGTGTTCATTGACACAGGTAAAAAGTGTTCAAAGTTGAAATACATGTTGTCAATGCTGCAATTGCACATGCAGCCACATGCAAAACAGGCTGAAAGTTCATCTTTACATAGAGTAGAACAATCTATGTACAAAGTCTCTGGCATGCTGAAGAGAACTCAGCCAAAGTAGCTTGAGCAACCAACAGGCAAGGTCCGAGGGAAGAAATAATCGGTGTTTATTCCTTAAATGTGACCAGACAATCAAAAGAAACACTCAGGCGAGAGCACGGAGTAAAAAAGAAATCCACATGTGTTCATGTAACCAAAAACAAAAACAAATGTGCTTTAAAAAACCCGGCCCCGGTGTCAGTGCTGAGCAAGATCGTTTTATAAGGTCCAGAGGAGCTATAAAATGTCAGACTTGCATTAGAAATGCTCAAGCAATGCGCACTGAGCAAATATCTGTTCAAAATTAGAATGTGAGGAGAGCCGACAAAGGGTACGTTTTACTCCTCCAAATGAGCATATACTTCGCTCCATATGATTATGAGGGATACCGGGTATACCTAGGGGGCGCAATTTCACACAAGTTGAAAGGAAGGACCTGCGGTTATTTAAAAAAATCCATAGGAAAAAAGCACAGTCCCTTCCGTCCCAGAGTTGCTAGGGACCCTTCACAAAGACAGTTTGCAATGTGGGACATGGACAAGAACCTAGGTGGGTCATATCATTATCTTATCCATGTGCAAATCACCACTAGAATTGAATGGCCTGCACATATGAACCGCCTTTGAATGTCTTTACCATCTGAGAGACTGAGACACAGACAGATGAATTGTTTGAATGGAGAACTCTATACAGGCTATGTTTTACCTCAGATACTGAACTGGCTTGGATTCTGCAACATTGCTCTGCAATACTACTCAGATTGACTACTCCAGTAGACAACTGGTCATTTGCACAGCTGCATGCAAACCTGCTAAAATGGGGACCTTGACAATTCTACACACAATTTTGGAAAATGATAAAGTGTCCAGGAAAAGCTTGAGCAATCTAGAAGTTAAGAGAGCATTGCCAGTTTACATTTTTCATTTGAAAATGTCGTCTATTTTTGTCTTGTCTGGGTATCTCCTATTCTTCACACAAAAATCAGTGTTACCTTTCTGCATTTCATGTCCTATCCCTAAGTATTCATTAATGGTGCTCATAGTTATTTTGCCATGGGACATTACTGTGGATTGTAGAAGCACGACTGCCCTAGTAAGCATAGGTGTAGATTGCTTTCTCTCAGTCCTTAAACACACACATGGACACGTGCATGTGTCAGCACACATCCTAGAAGAAGCTTCCTCAACTTATCCATCATGTTTACTATATAGAACACCAGCTCCTGGCAACCCCATCTTCAGTAGTCTCCCCTCCTGCATGAGTGTACAGTCAACCTCTACTCCACTACTGAAACCCACTCATGTGACAGGCGGATGTAGGCGAGCAAGCTTTGGTGCTTGACTATGTGCGAGGCACAGTGCCGTGGTTCAATCCCTGGGACGACAATAATTTGGATTATTAATATCTTGCAAATACCCATTGGCTGCTACCCATTGCTATTACCCTGTATTGTAATTCTTGGTGTGCATGAATGAGTATGATTTTGCATGTCTTAAGGTGAACAACTATGATGCACCTTCCCCTCTGCGTGACCGTGAGAGTGTTGGTTCAACATCTGTAATGTGCCAAAACAAAAACTTTGTCTTAACAGGCGCTTTATCTATCATGTTTACTATACACACATGTGCACGCATGCATGTGGGCTCACAAACCAAGCTAACAACAGCATTGGGAGTTTACCCTGTTGTTTTCACTGTTCCCTTTGACAGAGTCCCAGTCCTCTTCGATTGAGCAGAAATCCTGAGGATGGTCCATTGTACCTTCTCGGTCATCCGGCTTTTGGCACAGAAACACCACAGATGATGGATCCTTGTGTGGAGCAGGTTAATCCTCATTATACTTTCACACCAGAGTTTTGTAGCAGGATGGATGATTACTACAAAGAACTCGAACTCCGCTGCAATGCCCCAGAGAATCTTCACACTGCGCATGTCGTCAGTGGAATCGATTTCCAGCTTCCCAAGTTGAGTATTGACGGATTGCTGGATGATAACTTCCTCATCATTCACACAGCTTTCCTTCCAGGAGCATCCGGGTCTCCAGGGATGGTAGTGGATAGTCAAGGCCAGGTGAAGGCTCGGCTGATGCTGTGCCGAGGCTTCCCAGCCTACTACCACAAGCTTACTGAACAGGGCCGGGCCCTGCATCCCATGCAGCATGAGAAGTTCAGATTTGAGCATGGGCTTGATCTGACAAGGCTGTATGAGAAGATGTATGAACAGGCTAATGGAAATCCAAATGATCTGCATTTTGTAGAAGAAATCTTTGGTTAGCATGCCTAGCCTATCCTGAGCTGAACCATTGCACAGCTGAGCAATAGCTCTAGATGAGAATGATGGAGTTTGTCCTGCCATGCCTGAAGCAATGCCCCCCCCCCCCTGCACAGTGAGTCTCCTGATGTCTGAGCTGTCTTTCGGTTGTCTGGCTTTGTTGCTTTTGGACTATCTCGAAAAAAAAACTGTTTTGGTGGTTGTGAAAGTAACCCATTACAGTAATACGGGGTAACTTTGGCCCATATTTTTCTCCGTTTTCTTTACATATATTTTCTGTTTTTATAGGTAGACATAATTCCTTAGATTAATTTCATAGGCTGTTTGACAAAATATATTGGTAGAAATAATGTTGGCAATTGTATCTTTCTGTTGAGTGTTTTTTCCAAATTTAAATGGGAGTGCTACAATCCAGAAATTCAGATGCGATGGTAGAGTACCACAGTCAGATTTTTCACCCCCATGACAGTACCTTCACTATGCTCACTCTCCATTGGCTCTGTCAACCAGTGAGAGCACAGCACACATCAGACCTGTCTGCCATCAATGCCAGTGCACTTGGAGTTAGCTTCTTTTTTTCTTTTCTTTTTCTTTCTTTTTTTTGGGGGGTGGGGGTGAGGGTGGGGTGGGTGGGTGTGGGGGTGCATCACAGCACTCCAAGGGTTAACACTTAGCCAAGGATTTAGATACCATGCCAGGTAACATTGATGAAAGAGAAAACCACTATGAACCTCAACAAACTTGTAATCAATTTCACGCTCCACATTTGTTTGATAATCACAACAGAAAGGTTTCTTGCATGGTGTTTAGTAGGAACATTAATTACAGCACCTTTACAATGATATTTGAGGTAAAAGAGGAATTGTTTGCATATATATACAGGTGAAGGTGTGCATAACAGTGGAGCTGACCATCATGCTGAAAACTTATGAAAATGATACAATATTAAATTTGTTATGGTGCAAACTATGTGCAAGTTTCAATTTCTCCTTCAGTTTCTTTTTTCTTCATGGCATAATAATTCCTTGTTACTTCCTCAAAACTGATGAGAATTTTCATTGCACTGTATGGCTGGCAGACACGTGGTGGTAGACAAGTTTGTGTGCAGTGTACATGTTGGGCGTCTTGCGATGCATTCTACATTCCTACCACCTCATCATAATATTCAGCATTTTATCATAGTATGAGTTCTTGAATATTTTGACATATCGTTACATTTTTGCATCGTTTGTGTAGTCCAAGCTGATACTCTACAATGGAGGGTATCGTTCTCAAGACTATACAGAAACCAATACCAACAATAGTGTGTACATACAATCATTAATTTTCAGATTGATGTTGACTGACTTTTGTTGATGTGTTTTCTCCTTCTTACTGTTTGTCTTTGAGCAGTTGTACTTAGCCATGTTTGCTGGGGCTTCAGCCCAGTGACTAGAGCGCTGGTCCTCTGTTGCCTGCAACTGGCAGTACTGGTGTTGGGAGCTCTACAGATCCTAGAGTTGTATCCTTGGGCAAGGTTGCTTACCTGGCTTTGTCTCTCCCCACGCAGTACTGGTGTTGGGAGCTCTACAGATCCTAGAGTTGTATCCTTGGGCAAGGTCTTGAAGGTGCTTACCTGGCTTTGTCTCTCCCCACCCAGTACTGGTGTTGGGAGCTCTACAGATCCTAGAGTTGCATCCTTGGGCAAGGTGCTTACCTGGATTTGTCTCCCATCCAGGAGTAAAACTGGGGACCTGTGAGGGCTGTGTATGCAAAGTGTAGAGAGACGAATGCCTGGATGTGGCCACAAGCCAAGGAACGGGAGATGGTGATACATGACTGTGTATTATGTCTCTTTGTCATGACTCAGATTTATTTTATTTAATTTTGGGCTTGTTTGGGTGGCTTTATTTCAGTTGTGTTTTACTATTGTAAAAATTGTCCTGCCACGGCATAAATCTATGGTCATAATTGCTTTATTTTTGTGCGTTTATTCTAATTGTATTAATTTGTGCACATTGAATTAGAGTTTGGTGGACCATGAAGCTCCATCTGTCTATCCCATTATGTTGTGCTGAGCAAAGCACTGTGCGATTTTTAATTGTCCTTGATTGAATGTTATCTCATGACTTACTTTTTCGTGCGTAATGCACGTGCCTTTTCGCCCTGATGGTGCATGTCCACTTTTGCACGTGATTTACAGTTTTTGTCCATTGTTTAACGCAGAAAACCTTATATAAAGGGAGATCCATGGAGGAAATATGAAGAAAGAATTTACTAAGACCTTTGTGTTCATTTCTGTAGCCTGCTGTGCGTTTTTTAAAATAAGGTTTCTTATTTGTAATAATGGTTTCTTTTTTGGTTCTCAGTTTTGTTTTCAGTTAATGAGAGAGAGTTTTGATTTGAAAGATGTCTGTGGGCAATGTGATTAGGTTGTTTTACGTTAAATTCTGTTTGTGGCCTGTTTGTCTTTAAATGTGATTAGTGACTGAGGAAGGAATTTCCCATATTTTAATTTTTTTACTGTCCGGTTGGTGCCTCGAGCAATACCACCTACACTAAACTTGACACTCTTACTGTTTATCATCAAGTGCCAGCACATGATTGTGCACATGATCAGAGGGTAAAGTGTCAACTGCTTTATGACCCAGACATGGGTTTTAAGCAGCAACATGAAACCCAGACAGTTCCCTTTGTTGTTGTACTGGCAGTCAACTACCAGTTTCATCTTCAATGTGTTGAGCACAAGTATATTTTGAGTATTTTGACTTCAAATCTTAGTATCTTTACTGAATGAGAATAAAGATTTATATCGGACTTTGCTTGTTTGTCTTTTGATTTTTAACACTTTTTCCCCTCACATAGATGATAGATGTTGAAGATTACAAACATCATGGTAATTCATCTCCTGATGGGGATGACAAAGAAAAGAACAGATGTACTGCTGCTCCTGCTGTATTCAACTCATACAGCAGCTCATTTTATCCTCCCCACCTCCCAGCCCACTCCAGCCCACCCCAGCCCCCAACCCAACCCCCACTCCAGCCCCCAGCACACCCCATTCCCCAGCAAAGTGACCCCATCCCAGCCCCCACCCAACCCCCAGCCCAGCCCACCCCCCCAGGCTGCACCCAGCCCCGCCCCTCCCAGCTACCCCAGCCCCAAGACATCCTCACCCCCCAGCCTCCAGACATCCCCGCCCCCAGCCCCTAGACATCCCCAGCCCAGCCCACCCCCAGGCTGCACCCAGCCCCGCCCCTCCCAGCTACCCCAGCCCCGAGACATCCCCACCCCCCAGCCCCCAACCCACCCCACCCCATTTCTTTTCTGTTGTTTTTGTGTGTGTAACGAGTACTTCCAAACAAAGCGTTAAAAAATAAGGAGGGATGGACAAATGAACAAAAGAAGATGGTTTGCCAGTCCTAGTCCTAACCTCTGGGGCGGGTTTCAAAATAGGTAGTCGATCTTGGTCGCAAGATCTTGCTTCGCAGTAAGAGGTAGCTAAAAAAGAAACCACCCAACGTGACGAACTAATGCGCATGCGTAGACGTCACGACAAGAGGTGAACTAGCCACATTTCAATGGCCGACGTGTTGCCGGTTCATTCAGAAAACGCTCTATTTTGAGATACTAGTAACCCATCCAAAGAAAATATAATACCAAAAATACGTCGTGACAAAAGCTTCCGACTAAAATTGTATTCTTTCTTGAACAAATAAATTTTGGCCCTGAAAAGGGCCGTTTGTTTCTTCGTCTCGAGCGCTGGCCGTCAGGCGTGAACCCCTGGGGTCGTGCCTGGCGGGACTGGCTGCTGCAGCAGGTCTGTGGCCAGCGGCTGCGGGTAGCGGCTCCTGTTGGTCGCTGTGGCGCAGGCGGCGGCTTGTGGCTGCTGGAGTGGCTACGAAACCTGTGGCCCAAAGCAAGTTGTTGGCTGGCCTGCAAAGAAAGTGGTTGGCCAGCCAACAACTTGCTTTGGGCCACAGGTTTCGTAGCCACTCCAGCAGCCACAAGCCGCCGCCGCCTGCGCCACAGCGACCAACAGGAGCCGCTACCCGCAGCCGCTGGCCACAGACCTGCTGCAGCAGCCAGTCCCGCCAGGCACGACCCCAGGGGTTCACGCCTGACGGCCAGCGCTCGAGACGAAGAAACAAACGGCCCTTTTCAGGGCCAAAATTTATTTGTTCAAGAAAGAATACAATTTTAGTCGGAAGCTTTTGTCACGACGTATTTTTGGTACTGTTGTCAGTCCGACCCCGGCCACCCTCCCTTTGTGAAAGAAAATATAAGCCATGCACAGCATTAATTTATCAAAGGTGTATGTTGAATGCATTAATAGATCGTGAAACCTCCTACAGTTTACACATCGAATGCAGGTCAACGCATCCACGCCGAACTTTTGTCTCGAATCTTAAAAGCTAGGCACCTCTCAAGCTGCCTCGCTCAATCTACGCTCGTCTACGATTGGCTCGCTAGCAAGCAAAGAATGAAACTGCCCATTCGGTGAGATCTACGTAGATCTACCGAGATCTTCGCATTTTGAAACCCGCCCCACTGGGACCCACATTATTACTGGAGAATCATTTCTAAACAAGGAAGCGGGGACATCATGTGTACCGGCAGATCTTTAGAGTCTGGAAGAGACAAACATTTTGTTACTGACCAGTCTAGATGTGCATGAAATGATATTGTGCACTTGGGCATCAACATGTATTGGATACATAGAGTAATATGTCAGTGTACATGCAGAGAGACCAGCACAGGGAGCTCTGGGTATTGATCACTCTCATCCTTCACTTCTTCACTCTGCTCTGTGCTCCAGACCCCACATCAGCTGAGGAAGCTTGCTGAGGAAGGGCTGTGTCTGAAACCTTTTCTTGTTTTAAACTTACTTTTTAATTCTTTAGTTAAGAATAAGGAATGTACATGTCATATAAACACAGAGTGGAGGGGTGGGGGGTAGGGGGAGCTTCAGTGGGGGTGGGGGATAAAGAGGAAAGAAGGGAGGGGGGTAGAAAGAAGTCTTTTCCCTAGACACTGGTGTCACGGTTGGTGTAGGCGTTAAAGGCTTGAGACACCAACGGGACAGTAAAAAAATAATAAAATGTGGGAAATTCCTTCCTCAGTCACTAATCACATTTAAGAACAAAGACGCCACAAACAGAATGTAACGTAAAACCATTGATTCATTACAGAAATATAAATACACTTTTCAATATTCTCTCATTAAATGAAAACAAAACAAAACTGAGAACCAAACCAGAAACCAATTACCACAAATAAAAAACCTTTACCCCAAAAATGCACAGTGGGCCATCAGAGTTAAAAACCTTTTAGTTAATCATTTCTTTCTATCTTCTCATTCCTACAGACAGCACAAGGCTGGGGAGTTGAGCTCCAACAGTCCAGCACAAATGGGAAATACTTTCCAACAGCCACACTCCACCCCACCCCGTGGACTACACCCCAACCCTGTAGAAATGCCCTCAGTCTCCACCGACCCCACCCCTCAATCCCTAGCTCAGAATCCCCATCTCGGTGTTTCCACGACAGCACCAGCACCTTGGCAGTACAGTTGGCAGCACCCCCAGTGCGAAGTGGGATCCATGAAATGCGACAGATTTATCATCATCCGAATATGCACTAATGCTTACCCAGATCTGTGTTACCAAAAACTACATTATTTGCCGTCATTTCAGCTTTTCCCATCAGCTTTCCCAGACACAAATGAGAGGTTGATGGCTCTGGGGAGTGCCAGGGAGGAGGAGAAAATAGGCATCTAGCACAGTATTTCACTACAGGAAAGCTTTCACTATACCTAATGGTCTTTCTAGCCTTTGCAGTAGACTCCTTCAGAGCTTACAGCTACCAAGAGCCGGTAGTCTACAGACCCTATTCTTAATACATGCTTAACTATATAATTCAGGGTTAAAACACACACAAAACAGGACATTTTTGCATTTAGAAATCCACACACAGAGTTTACATACAGAAACAGAAATGCACTTCACTGCCCCCAAATTAAATAAAATACATCTGAGTTGTGCCTTCGGTCTTCACAGTGAAAGGAAGGGTGACCATCTTTTCAAGTGTTTATGCAATTTGTCATTTAGGAATGCCAATCTTTTTTCTGTATCTTCTGTGACTTGTAGGACTTTTCAAAAAGTTGTATACTAACATTGTACCCTAAGCATTTAGCATTTAAAATGTATTGTTTGGCACTGAATATTATCAGATTTCCTATGTCGTTTGTCATGGAATCTAATAGATATGCTGTCTTTCTGTTAATATTGATCAAAAGAGATATAATTGTAAATCGATCAAGAATGAATCACTTCACCTTCCCAAGGCAAATGTTCCAACATTTCTGGATTGCACAAAATAAATTCACATAAAGCTATCAATACTTTTTTATCCTGAGAATAAAGGTGCTGATCAAAATTATACAATGTAAACATGTTAACTGGAAGTTTCCAATCTAGTATCTGTTGTGCATTTTGCAACAAGTTTATATACATATTCCCAATTTATGTCATTGTCATTGACTGATTTTTTCCCATCTTTCTTGTGATCCTATGCAGCTAACATTGTTTTCATTGAGAAGGATTTGATAAAAGAAGCAAGTACAGTTGGACATCTTAGCAATTTGTTTAATAAGAGACCCCATCTCCTTTTCTCTTTGCATTTTTTCCCATTCATACTGTGATAAGATGCACCTATCACCAAGTGTATTGTACATCTACTGTGTTCATTCTCTATTTAAATATCCTTGCTTACGTCTCTTCCCACCCCCCACCCACCCCCATCCTGTGTGTCAGACCTCTCTCCAACCCCCCTCCCCCTCCTCCCCATCCTCTGTGTCAGACCTCTCTCCAACACTCCCCCCCCCCCCCCCTCCTGTGTGCAAGCGACCCCTCCTCCACTGTGGTCTCATAGTTGGTGCAGCTGCCCCTGTCAGTCACTTGTTAGATTAGCGTGAACTGAAGCTTGTGAACCATTCCCCCACTCTGGCATCTGAATTCTAACAATTTGACAATAAATCATATTTTTTCCCTCAAGTAAAACAGCTACTTGCAACGGCATATGACTCATTTGATACTTTGTCTTGCTGATTGAGGCAACATTTGTAAGAAGTAATTTCAAAGCAAGTTAAAATAAGTAATCTTTATTTTCTGCCAAATTGAAGCACAAACCCAGGAACCAGGGTTAGGATTTCGGAAATAATCCAAAGCCTGGCTCCTGTGAGGTCCATGCATCCGCTTGTTAAGGGGAAACGGCACACAAGCCAGACAGACCATTTTACCACCAGGTTCCAGACGTTCATGCACTATGAACTTGTACCAGCAGCCAAAATAAAGTGGTAAGTTACTCGACTTCCCCCCTGCGTCTCCCTTATCACCGACCACCACTGGGGGAATGGCATGTTTTACCAGCTGATATGCGAAACAGTCCTCTGTATCATGAGTTCACTAAAGTGGATTATTTCCTGTCCTTTTATAGCATGTTTGATTTGTACTCCTTTATTTGCCCATTGTCTACGTACTGTTGGGGAATGCCCGAAACAAGCACTCCCTGTGATCAGTTTTTATTTTGTCTCCAGGAATCTGGCATCGTCTGATTGTTTTAGGCCTGTACTCTGATCCTAAGCGGGGAAATGCGGCTTTATAACATAAAACTGCTTCATTTACTACTGAAAAGTCTTTGATTCCAGAGTATCAAAGCAGAAATTCCACACTCATGGTTTATCACATATATGAAAGTTGACAAGCAAACCAGCAATGAAACAGGTCAATATCTTGCAATGGCGTCACCAGGAATGCTTTAGAAGACATATTTTATTAATATGGGTGTCGCTGGCAATGAAAACAATATGAAGATGCAATGGTGCCTTTTTAAGTCGATGTGGTGACAACTAACAAGTTTCTTTCCCAAGAACATCAAAACTCACTTGAATGTATGCATGTCTGTCTGTGTGTGTGTGTGTGCATGCATGTGTGTGTGTGCATTTGTGTGTATGTGTTTTTGTTAATGTGTTTGTCTGTCTATCTCTCTGTTGTCTGTGTGTGTGATCTGTCCTAATCTTCCTGTCTGTCTGTGCTTTTGTATGTCTAATTATTCCCTGTAAATGTATGTCTGTCTCTGTACCAAAATGCATGAGAGTCACTTGGCCTAACATTTCCTGCAGCCCGATGCAGTGACCAGGGTGCAGACTTGTCTGCAGTGGCAGTTACCATGACCACAGCAGAGGAGTTGCATCCGGGAGCTGTTCCTGGCTTCTGCTCCTCTTCCACTTGGCTCTCCAGCACCAGACTCCATCTCTCACCTATCCAAAATGGGACTGGAACATTTCAACTTTAACATTTTCAACTGTGGAATAAGGTTCTCCAAAGCACAGGCAAGAACCCTGCAACCTCCCGCACCTGCCTTGACAGATGGGAAACGAAACTTCTGTCCAAAAGCATGGATGGGGATATGCGATAGTCTTCACATAGCCTACCACACAAATGCCTCGATAAGATTCACGAAACGATTTCCTCCTTCTCTCTGCCTCCACACATGCTGGAGGAGACTTTCCCTGCCAGGACTGAGGACCCGGACGGCAGCAGGCTGAGAGCAGTAGCAGGCCTCAGTTCCGACTGACAGAGTGTTGCCTGTCGGCCGTCCTCTCCAGGGCGGCACTCTTGCTGGCTCTGGACAGGGCCAGCTCCCCGACAGTGGCCCGACGTCGGTCCATGATAGAGCGAAGCAGCTCCAAGAAGATCTTGTCCACCCCCTCCCCAGTGCTGGCGGACGCCTCAAAGTACCTGCAAGAGGGGTAAAGTGTAAAGCGGTTTGAGACCCAGACAAGGGTGTAAGTCGCTATATAAAACCACACCTCTCTCTCTATCTCTAAGAGGAGGAGAGAGTGCTGGGCTGGACTGGACAGAGCCAGACAAGTTGGACACCAGACAGCAGAAGAAAGGAGGGAAGGATAAAGGAAGGAGCATGTGTAGGGCTAAATTGAGAGAAGAAGGAACAAACAGAAGGGTATAGGTTGGCACTGATTAAAAAAATCTAGAGAGGCAGGAGGCGGGGATTCACCACCACCAAAACACACCTAGGAAGGACAGAAAAAAGGGCTTGAATAATGGAAGAGGAAGAAAAAAAAACGATTGATAAAAGGGCAAACGAGAAAACGAAAATTGATATACACAGGAGGCTAGACAGATGGAAGTGAGGGTAGAGGGAGAGATGGTGAGACAAATGGAAGGATGGATGGAAGAGAGAATGGAAGAATAATGAAAGGATTGGTGGAAGACTGCATGGAAGGAAAAACAGGGACATATTGAAGGATGGATGGAAGGGAGGATGGAGGTCAAATAGGATGGATGGAAGGAATGATGGAAGGAAGGAAAAACAAATGGAGAGTCAGAATGGATGGGAGGGAGAATGGTAGGATAGAGTCAGATGGAAAGAAAAGATGGAAGGAAGATTAATGGAAGAAAGGATAGAAGAGAGACAGAAGGAGGGACAAATGGAATGATTGGTGGAAGACAGGATGAAGGAAGACAGAAAAAGACAGATGGAAGGATGATGACAAAGATGGAAGGAAGACAAGGAGATGGAAGGACAGATGGAAGACGGGATGAAAGAAGACAGGAGAGACAGAAGGATGGATGAAAGAAAAGATGGAAGGATGACAGGAGGAGAGACAGAAGGATGGATGGAAGACAAGATGGAAGGACGACAGGAGGAGAGATAGATGGAAAGATGGGAAACAAAATGGAAGGATGACAGGATGAGAGATAGATGGAAGAATGAATGGAAGAATGGATGGAAGATAGGGGGTGGAAAGATAGATAAAAGGATGGATGGATGACAAGATGGAAGAAAGACAGGAGGAGAGATAGAGGAAGGATGGATGGAAGACAGAATGTTAGGATGTCAGAAGGAGAGATAGATGGAACAATGAATGGAAGAGAACTCAAACTCGAACTCGAACTCGAACTCTTTTATTGTTAGGCCACCAGCCCGTACAACAATGCTTATTTGTTTCATGACTCATTTGAATTAGGATTATTACATTTTTCTCTCTTTTTGAAAGCAAAATACAAATATATGTAACCCCCACAATAGTTTAGCAAGCAAACCGTTATTGTGTGTGTAACACAAAGTCCCTGTACGGTTAAAAGGGAACTAAATCTTGTAACAGTGACCATGGGTCAAGACCATGAGTTACTTCCCCTTGTTCTCCCTAGCAATTACGAAGCCTAAACTGAAATTGAAATCAAGTCATTGTAATTTAGAAAATGTAAAAGTGGGTTAAGTAGGTTAAGAAATTTAGCATAAATAAGATGAGACTGAAATTTAGTTAAAATACAATTAAAACGTAAGGCATGAGTTGTGGGTTCTGGAGCGTTTCCTGTATGCGAATCGGGCCATTTCCTGTTCTGCCTCCCTTGACCAAGCAGCGTTCCCACACGCTGCATTCGTAATCGGCCAAAAAGCCTAAGCATCTTTAACCCAAGTGAGTTATTATTTTGCATATTATTTAGATGTTATTAGTATACATTGATTCTTGTATAAATGTATGTTTAATATGGGTGTTTTAGCACATATTAGGAAACTTTGCTGTTGGATCCTAGCAAAACCACGCTCACACCACGTGGGGGGCTAGGGTATTTTAAAGAGGGTTGCAAAATTAATGTTGAATAGAAATCCATTGTCAGGAAATGAATCATGCAATGCAGAAGAAAATTATATGTTGTTTAAATTTGGATTATGAGTTATATTGATATAGTTAAGAGAGGATGTGGGCTGGGGGATGTCAGATTTTGCGCGCTCCACTTGGGGCCAGTTGTGTCTAAATGTGTAGCATTGTTACAATTGTATTGTCATGTCTTAATTCAATGTTATGTTGAGTATAATACCTATGTTGTTTCTGGGTATGAGATCTTTGAGAGATTATTGTAGTTTAGATATAGAATAAATAATAAGCATGCAGACACTACGGTTGTGTGATCACAAATCCATACATGTACTTGGAATTTGTCACAGGGAATATGTGGGAGTACAATACTAACACCAGCAGGGTTCAGAGTATATAACTCCAAAAGCATATTGGTTATTATTCTTATTATGAGTGGATCAGGAATCCATGGGATAAGCACGTGAGTTGCTTGCAATCAATTGTTAGCAAATTAACAAAGTGATTGCTGTTAGGATAGACATGCATTTTGTATGCTAGTCAGTGGGATCAGCTATGTTTACCAGAACCCTAATGCTTGGTTCTAGTACAGGTAAATAAAAAGTTGTATCGTTCCCACACAATAAATATTAAAGAGCTAGTTTCTCCTTTCAGTTGAAGGTGTGAAGTAGGCTGATGTTGTATAAGGAGAGAACTAATTGGTGACAGAATTTCACAAGTGCAGAATAAATCACTTGGCATGTATAGGGATTTTCTGTGACAACCATTATTCAAGTCATAACGTGACATGATTGGAGTGATTACGTTATGTGGGTTAGGGTATTTCATGTTTGCATGAGAGTTAGTATTAGTGTGATTATTATGTCAACCGGCTAGTAGATTTTAACTGGAATTATTAATTGTTGTTGCAGAGGTGCCGCTTTCATCTGGTTACTCTGCTTACCTCCCCTTCATCTGGTCTACTCCGTTTACCTCCTTTTCATTCATCCATCATTCCAAAACTCTAGTGGCTGGGTTCATGTCAATTGCGTGTACTTGCAAATATATGTGTGCAACCTCAAATTAAAACTCTAAGGAAAACGTAACATCATCTTTGTTCTTATTCGGAAACCCGGACCCAAATTAATTATGTCCTGGTGAGTGAGTGGATTCAACCACACCCAAGCACCAGGTTACATATGCTGCCAAGTTTCTAATCACAGCTTCATCCTGCGACGATAAAATGGAAGAGAGAGAAGAGGAAAGACAGGGGGGTGGAGAGAGAGATGAAAGGATGGATCTAGACAA
>JAWQFJ010002003.1:20000-22500 GCA_034096865.1 Theodoxus fluviatilis
TGCCCTCATCTTCTCTGTTGTCCTGTCCACTCTTGACAGCAAAAGAAAGGTGAGTGAATGTTACAAGATAGCAGTGCGTTTCCCCTTGACACCCTCTCAATTAATAATAAATAGAGCCCTGTCTTGTAACAGACAGAGAGAATGAGTCTCATAGGCATTCATTTTGCTGTTTGACTTAATTAAAATTTAACATATAATCATGAACCTCAAGTTGGGAACTAACAGATATACAGCTAGAGTTGAGATATTGTGCCGCACCTATGTGCCGCATGATAACAGAATAACTGGAAGGTGGTGATGGCATGGGATGATAATGATGGTGGTGGTGATGATCAGAGTGGTGATGGTGGTGGGAGTGGTTGTGATGGTGGCAGCAGCAATGGGGTGGCAGTAGTGATGGTGGTTGTGGTAGTAGTGGTTGTGATGGTGGCAGCAGCAATGGTGGTGGTAGTAGTGGTGGTTGTGGTAGTAGTGGTTGTGATGGTGGCAGCAGCAATGGTGGTGGTAGTAGTGGTGGTTGTGGTAGTAGTGGTTGTGATGGTGGCAGCAGCAATGGGGTGGCAGTAGTGATGGTGGTTGTGGTAGTAGTGGTTGTGATGGTGGCAGCAGCAATGGTGGTGGCAGTAGTGATGGTGGTTGTGGTAGTAGTGGTTGGGATGGTGGCAGCAGCAATGGTGGTGGTAGTAGTGGTGGTGGTGGTGGTAGTGGTGGTTGTGATGGTGGTTGTGGTAGTGGTGGTTGTGATGGTGGCAGCAGCAATGCTGGTGGTAGTAGTGGTGGTTGTGGTAGTAGTGGTTGTGATGGTGGCAGCAGCATTGGTGGTGGTAGTAGTGGTGGTTGTGATAGAAAGGGTGATGGTGGTTATGGTGTCTCCTGTAAGGTGTCCAGCTTGCTAGAGGTGGACTGTTAGCAGTAACATGTGGTGGCCGGTAAACATCGCCACAGAGCTGCAATGGTCCCTGGGGCACCAATGGAGTTCCAGGGCCCCACCTGCTTTCCACTCTGCAGAGCCATTTACTTGTCTACACTGATAAGCACGGAGTCCATCATCCTTGAACCAAGGGACGACTGCCAAAGGGCTGTGGCTGTTGTGTTGTGTTGTGTGCTCATGATGAGTGTACTAAGTTTTAAATATATGAACCTCTCAGTAAAGCAGATACAGTTGTCAGTATGTAGAAGAGTTGGCCTGACAATTGAGAGAATAAGATTTACAGCATTGCAATGTCTAGTTCCTGGAAAATCGATTCCAGAGCAGTGAGACCACCAGCATTCAGGTCCCAGTCTTTCACTCACAGTCAATGCCATAGATCTCCTGTTTTTTGAATCCATAGTCCACACCCACAGTGGGTTGGTAGCCAGGGTTGAACTGAAAGTATCCAAGAAACAAAGTCTCTTAAGTATACTGCCTTTTAAACCCATACTGATGTCAAATTAATCAAACCCAGAATTCGTTCAAGTGCATAAAAACCTCTCTCTCTCTCTCTCTCTCTCTCTCTCTCTCTCTTTTAGGGATGTTATTAAAGGAGAGAGTGGGGCAAAAACTTCTGTGAAGTTGCAGGGTTTATGTGGGTTTTTTTCCTCCAAGCACTCACCTTGCTTTGACAAAAATGCTTAATCAGGTACTTACATTGCTTTGACAAAAATGTTTAATCAGGTACTCACATTGCTTTCACAAAAATGCTTAATAAGGTACTCACATTGCTTTGACAAAAATGTTTAATCAAGCACTCACCTTGCTTTCAAAAAATGTTTAATCAAGCACTCACCTTGCTTTCAAAAAATGCTTAATCAAGCACTCATCTTGCTTTCACAGAAAAGTTTAATCAAGCACTCACCTTGCTTTCACAGAAATGTTTAATCAGGCAGGTTTTCCCAACAGAGGCATTGCCGATGCCCACAATCTGAAACAGTGCAGATGGCAACAGACATGCTGTGTGATGCTTGCAGTTATAGTTGGGGGTCCCATTATATACTAGGGGGGACAACTCATGACAGACTCAGACTGGGCAGTATATATGTGGAGTGTCGAGGGCTGTTGGAAGTCTTTAGAAGAGCCAGAGTTTGATCACTGTTACTGAAGAGTTCTGCATGATGGAAGTGTTCCGTGTAACTGAAACATTTCAAATAACTTAAATGGTCTGTGGAACTGAAGAAGAGTATATAATTTAAGTGTTCCATAGAATTGAATGTTCAACACAATTAAAGTGTCCTATATGACTGAAATGTTCCACATGACTAAAGTATTTAAGTGAAGTATTCCATACAACTGAACTGAAGTGTTCAATGTACAACTGAAATGTTCCAAATGAGCAAAGTGTTCTACTCAAACTAGTATGACTGAAGTGTTCCATATGACTGACGTGTTCTATATGATAGAAGTGTTCCATATGACTGAAGTGTCCTATATGACTGTTCCATATGACTGAAGTGTTCCATATGAGTTAAGTGTCCTATTAACTGAAGTGTTCCATATGACTGAAGTGTTCCATTTGACTGAAGT
>JAWQFJ010002003.1:25000-40000 GCA_034096865.1 Theodoxus fluviatilis
GCACTTGGTCTATGCAAGAGCGCCTGCGAAAGCGTGGCAGATGAGCAGCGACGCCATGTTGTTTACGTGCGCAACAGAGTCAGAGTTGACGTGCACTGTGGGTGGGATATGGCGGTGGGAAATCCCGCTTTGCAAAAACTAGCACAGCGACCGGGGACCGAATCTTTGCATCAGAGACGCAAATGCAAACGCAATCGACACGTAGCGATCATGTACGACACACCAACAGGCTGACGACATACTGTAGCGGCAGGGGTGACTGCCGAAAGGAGGTGTGGTTCTATTTTCGTCCACTCAACGCGGGTTGGACACGTAGAAAATCTAATTCTGGCATCCACTGAGTTCGGCTGGCATGCGCACTAGCGAGCGTGGAGTGAGCGCGATGCGGGAAGTTGGGGACTTGACTCTTTGAGTACACGAGTCACTGCCTTGAGCCACAAACTCCGCCTTTACGGACGCTTCCATGGCAAGTTTGGTGGTAGCTTACGTTCTCTGGTTCTTCGGGGGCTGGCTGGGTCTGCACCACTTTTACCTCAAGCGCGACCGACATGCCTTCTTCATGTGGTCAACAGCGGGCGGTTGTTTTGGTTTGGGGTGGATTCGCGACTTGTGGCGTCTGCCCGAGTACGTTAGTGAGGCCAACAACGACGACAGCTACCGCCAGAAGCTGCGGCAGAGAATGGAGAGTGAGCTACGCCCCTCGTACGGCACTGCGCGCTTCGCGGCTCAGCTGATCATGGGAAATTTTCTGGGCTACCTGTCGTCGATGATAGTTCCGCAGGAGTACTTGCAAGAGGGGCTGGGGAAACACTTCACCCTGGCTGTGGCTCCCCTCGCGGCTGCTGTGGGTGAGTACATGCACAGCCAAAGATCGACGGGTCTTTGGTACAGAGCACATGAGGTGACATCCGTGGGAGGCGCACCCTGCGGGTTGGAGATGGATGAAAGATGCAGGGGGTGGGGGAGTGGGTGGGGGGAGTCGGGGGTGGGGTGGGGTTAAGAAGTACAAACTGACATGCAGGGCTTATTGCACAGATACGGATTCAAAAAAAAGAAACAGAAAGAAAGAAAAATAAAGTTTTATACAGCAACTTTAAACCCATATACGGCTTTAAAACCATTTGAACAGTACGTCCTAGCTTAGTACAGATCACAGATCTACGTTAACAGCCCTTAGTATACAAATCACAGATCGATCGACTTGAACAGAATTTAGTGCACATGATCGACTTTAACAGAATTTAGTGCACATGATCGACTTGGACAGACCTTAGTACGCATCGATTGACTTGTAGAGCCCTTAGTACAGACTACAGATCGACGGAATTGTACAAACCTTAGTACACATCACAAATCTTCTTGAACAGACCTAATTAGTACATATCGCAGATCTTCTTGAAAAGACCTTAGTACATATCGCAGATCGATTAACTTGAACAGACTGACCTTAGTACACATCATAGATCGACTTGTAGAGTCTTTAGTATAAATCACAGATCGACTTGAATAGCCCATAGTACACATCACAGATCGACTTGTAGAGCCTTTAGTATAAATCATTGATCGACTTGAATAGCCCATAGTACACATCACAGATCGACTTGAAGAACCCATTGTACACATCACAGATCGACTTAAACGACCCATTGTACACATCGCTCGACTTGAACAACCTGTGGTGATCGGTGGTAAGGTTGGAGTCAAGTAAGACGCAGGGGCGAAGTCGAGTTACTTCCCACTCTTTATTGGCCGTTGGTACAAGCTCTTAGTAAAGCTGAAATGGTCCTTGTAGCCAACATTTGCGGACACTGTACCCGAGTTTCAAATCTCGGCATTTCTCGCGAGAACGGACATTTATAAACGTCGTTTAGCTTAAGATTACACCCGAATCACGCGGACCGTTAAGGTGCATGGAGTACAGTATCGCCGAGCAAGACGTTTGTCACCAAACGCAGATACATTAACGCGGCCGGATCTTAGCATAACTAACCGGGCGAGCGAGTCACGTGACTGTAAGGCCGAGATTTCAAAACTCGGGTACAGTGTCCGGAAATGTTGGTTACAACGACCATTTCAGCCTTAGTAAATGAACTTCTGGACCCGGGTGGTGAAATGGTCTCTGTTGTCTTCTGTGCCGTTCCCCCTTAAGAAAGGAATGCACAGACCTCACAGGAGCCAGGGTGTAGATTATTTCCCAGATCCTAACCCTGGTTCCTGGGCTGTGCTTCCATTTGGCAGAAAAGAGAGATTACTTAATTCAACTTACTTTGAAATGACTTCTTACAAACCTTGTCTCATTCAGCATAACATGGTGTATTGAATGAATCACATGCCGTTGCAAGTAGCTGTCTTACTTGAGGGAAAACATCAGATTTATAGTCACAATTCAGATGCCAGAGTGGGAGAACAGCTCACTAGCCAGGGGTCACGCTAATGTAAGGAGTGACTGACAGGGCAGCTGCACCAACAATCAGACCACAGCAGAGGAGGGGGTCACAGAGAGGTCAGCTGGTCAGCTTGCCTTACAGAAAGGATGGGGAAAGGGGGTTGGAGAGAGGTCTGACACACATGATTGGGGGTGGGAAGAGACAGAAGCAGGGATATATTTCAATAGAAGATGAGCACAGCAGATGTACAATACACTTGATGATAGGTGTACCTTATGACATAAACACAGTAGATGTACAATACACTTGGTGATAGGTGCACCTTATCACAAACCCATAGTACACATCATAGATTGACTTGAACTACTCATAGTACACATCGTAGATCGACTTAAACAGACCTTAGTACACAGCATAGGTGGACAAACAGACCTTAGTACACATCATAGATGGACTTCTAGAGCAGCGAGCTTCCAAAGGCAGACCTGCACTCCATCATGAGAAGTCCGACACATTGACTGATGTACAGACACAGGCAATCACGAAGACAAACACAAATGGAGAGATGGAGACAGGAAAAAGAGACAGAGGACAACGTAGACGAAAGACAACATGTCATAAAACGGACTGTACATCAGCAATCTGCTGTTTCTGCTCTTTTAACAAACAGCCTTTAAGTGCAAATGAGGGGTGGGGGTGAGCTTGCACTCAGTTTTGCATGTGATTACATTTGAGATTTGCTTGCCATTGAATGAGTATATAACTCAGTTTGCATGTGATGACATTTGAGATTTGCTTGCCATTCAATGAGTATATAACTCAGTTTGCATGTGATGACATTTGAGATTTGCTTGCCATTCAGTGAGTATATAACTCAGTTTGCATGTGATGACATTTGAGATTTGCTTGCCATTCAGTGAGTATAACTCAGTTTGCATGTGATGACATTTGAGATTTGCTTGCCATTCAGTGAGTATATAACTCAGTTTGCATGTGATGCATGACATTTGAGATTTGCTTGCCATTGAATGAGTATATAACTCAGTTTGCATGTGATGACATTTGAGATTTGCTTGCCATTCAGTGAGTATAAAACTCAGTTTGCATGTGATGACATTTGAGATTTGCTTGCCATTCAGTGAGTATATAACTCAGTTTGCATGTGATGCATGACATTTGAGATTTGCTTGCCATTCAGTGAGTATAAAACTCAGTTTGCATGTGATGACATTTGAGATTTGCTTGCCATTCAGTGAGTATATAACTCAGTTTGCATGTGATGACATTTGAGATTTGCTTGCCATTCAGTGAGTATATAACTCAGTTTGCATGTGATGACATTTGAGATTTGCTTGCCATTGAATGAGTATATAACTCAGTTTGCATGTGATGACATTTGAGATTTGCTTGCCATTCAGTGAGTATAAAACTCAGTTTGCATGTGATGCATGACATTTGATATTTGCTTGCCATTGAATGAGTATATAACTCAGTTTGCATGTGATGACATTTGAGATTTGCTTGCCATTCAGTGAGTATATAACTCAGTTTGCATGTGATGACATTTGACATAGTACAGGCGGCAGACCTGTGCTGCATGGCAGTTCAAGGCAGACCTGTGCTGCATGGCAGTTCAAGGCAGACCTGTGCTGCATGGCAGATCAAGGCAGAGCTGTGCTGCCTGGCAGATCAAGGCAGAGCTGTGCTGCATGGCAGATCAAGGCAGAGCTGTGCTGCCTGGCAGTTCAAGGCAGAGCTGTGCTGCATGGCAGTTCAAGGCAGAGCTGTGCTGCCTGGTAGTTCAAGGCAGAGCTGTGCTGCATGGCAGTTCAAGGCAGACCTGTGCTGCATGGCAGTTCAAGGCAGAGCTGTGCTGCATGGCAGTTCAAGGCAGACCTGTGCTGCATGGCAGTTCAAGGCAGACCTGTGCTGCATGGCAGTTCAAGGCAGACCTGTGCTGCATGGCAGTTCAAGGCAGACCTGTGCTGCATGGTAGTTCAAGGCAGACCTGTGCTGCATGGTAGTTCAAGGCAGAGCTGTGCTGCATGGCAGTTCAAGGCAGAGCTGTGCTGCATGGCAGTTCAAGGCAGAGCTGTGCTGCCTGGCAGTTCAAGGCAGAGCTGGGCTGCATGGCAGTTCAAGGCAGACCTGTGCTGCATGGCAGTTCAAGGCAGACCTGTGCTGCATGGCAGTTCAAGGCAGACCTGTGCTGCATGGCAGTTCAAGGCAGACCTGTGCTGCATGGTAGTTCAAGGCAGACCTGTGCTGCCTGGCAGTTCAAGGCAGACCTGTGCTGCATGGCAGTTCAAGGCAGACCTGTGCTGCATGGTAGTTCAAGGCAGACCTGTGCTGCATGGCAGTTCAAGGCAGACCTGTGCTGCATGGCAGTTCAAGGCAGAGCTGTGCTGCATGGCAGTTCAAGGCAGACCTGTGCTGCCTGGCAGTTCAAGGCAGACCTGTGCTGCATGGCAGTTCAAGGCAGAGCTGTGCTGCATGGCAGTTCAAGGCAGAGCTGTGCTGCATGGCAGTTCAAGGCAGAGCTGTGCTGCATGGCAGTTCAAGGCAGACCTGTGCTGCCTGGTAGTTCAAGGCAGACCTCTGCTGCATGGCAGTTCAAGGCAGACCTGTGCTGCATTGCAGATCAAGGCAGAGCTGTGCTGCATGGCAGTTCAAGGCAGAGCTGTGCTGCATGGCAGTTCAAGGCAGAGCTGTGCTGCATGGCAGTTCAAGGCAGAGCTGTGCTGCATGGCAGTTCAAGGCAGACCTGTGCTGCATGGTAGTTCAAGGCAGAGCTGTGCTGCATGGCAGTTCAAGGCAGAGCTGTGCTGCATGGCAGTTCAAGGCAGAGCTGTGCTGCCTGGCAGTTCAAGGCAGACCTGTGCTGCATGGCAGTTCAAGGCAGAGCTGTGCTGCCTGGCAGTTCAAGGCAGAGCTGTGCTGCATGGCAGTTCAAGGCAGACCTGTGCTGCCTGGCAGTTCAAGGCAGAGCTGTGCTGCATGACAGTTCAAGGCAGACCTGTGCTGCATAGTAGTTCAAGGCAGAGCTGTGCTGCCTGGCAGTTCAAGGCAGAGCTGTGCTGCATGGCAGTTCAAGGCAGAGCTGTGCTGCCTGGCAGTTCAAGGCAGAGCTGTGCTGCATGGCAGTTCAAGGCAGAGCTGTATTGCCTGGCAGTTCAAGGCAGACCTGTGCTGCATGGCAGTTCAAGGCAGAGCTGTGCTGCATGGCAGTTCAAGGCAGACCTGTGCTGCATGGCAGTTCAAGGCAGAGCTGTGCTGCATGGTAGTTCAAGGCAGACCTGTGCTGCATGGCAGTTCAAGGCAGACCTGTGCTGCATGGTAGTTCAAGGCAGAGCTGTGCTGCATGGCAGTTCAAGGCAGGCCTGTGCTGCATGGCAGTTCAAGGCAGAGCTGTGCTGCATGGTAGTTCAAGGCAGACCTCTGCTGCATGGCAGTTCAAGGCAGAGCTGTGCTGCATGGTAGTTCAAGGCAGACCTCTGCTGCATGGCAGTTCAAGGCAGAGCTGTGCTGCATGGCAGTTCAAGGCAGAGCTGAGTTGCATGGTAGTTCAAGGCAGAGCTGTGCTGCATGGCAGTTCAAGGCAGAGCTGTGCTGCATGGCAGATCAAGGCAGAGCTGTGCTGCATGGCAGTTCAAGGCAGACCTGTGCTGCATGGCAGTTCAAGGCAGACCTGTGCTGCCTGGCAGTTCAAGGCAGACCTGTGCTGCATGGCAGTTCAAGGCAGAGCTGTGCTGCATGGCAGTTCAAGGCAGACCTGTGCTGCATGGCAGTTCAAGGCAGACCTGTGCTGCATGGCAGTTCAAGGCAGAGCTGTGCTGCATGGTAGTTCAAGGCAGAGCTGTGCTGCATGGCAGTTCAAGGCAGACCTGTGCTGCATGGTAGTTCAAGGCAGAGCTGTGCTGCCTGGCAGTTCAAGGCAGAGCTGTGCTGCCTGGTAGTTCAAGGCAGAGCTGTGCTGCCTGGCAGTTCAAGGCAGAGCTGTGCTGCATGGTAGATCAAGGCAGAGCTGTGCTGCATGGCAGTTCAAGGCAGAGCTGTGCTGCATGGCAGTTCAAGGCAGAGCTGTGCTGCATGGCAGTTCAAGGCAGAGCTGTGCTGCATGGCAGTTCAAGGCAGAGCTGTGCTGCATGGCAGTTCAAGGCAGAGCTGTGCTGCATGGCAGTTCAAGGCAGACCTGTGCTGCCTGGCAGTTCAAGGCAGACCTGTGCTGCATGGCAGTTCAAGGCAGACCTGTGCTGCATGGCAGTTCAAGGCAGAGCTGTGCTGCATGGCAGTTCAAGGCAGAGCTGTGCTGCATGGCAGTTCAAGGCAGACCTGTGCTGCATGGCAGTTCAAGGCAGACCTGTGCTGCATTGCAGTTCAAGGCAGACCTGTGCTGCATGGCAGTTCAAGGCAGACCTGTGCTGCATGGCAGTTCAAGGTAGAGCTGTGCTGCATGGCAGTTCAAGGTAGAGCTGTGCTGCATGGCAGTTCAAGGCAGAGCTGTGCTGCATGGCAGTTCAAGGCAGACCTGTGCTGCATGGCAGTTCAAGGTAGAGCTGTGCTGCATGGCAGTTCAAGGCAGAGCTGTGCTGCATGGCAGTTCAAGGCAGAGCTGTGCTGCATGGCAGTTCAAGGCAGACCTGTGCTGCATGGCAGTTCAAGGCAGAGCTGTGCTGCATGGTAGTTCAAGGCAGAGCTGTGCTGCCTGGCAGTTCAAGGCAGACCTGTGCTGCCTGGCAGTTCAAGGCAGAGCTGTGCTGCATGGCAGTTCAAGGCAGACCTGTGCTGCATGGCAGTTCAAGGCAGACCTGTGCTGCCTGGCAGATCAAGGCAGAGCTGTGCTGCATGGTAGTTCAAGGCAGAGCTGTGCTGCCTGGCAGATCAAGGCAGAGCTGTGCTGCCTGGCAGTTCAAGGTAGAGCTGTGCTGCATGGCAGTTCAAGGCAGACCTGTGCTGCATGGCAGTTCAAGGCAGACCTGTGCTGCATGGCAGTTCAAGGCAGAGCTGTGCTGCATGGTAGTTCAAGGCAGAGCTGTGCTGCCTGGCAGATCAAGGCAGACCTGTGCTGCATGGCAGTTCAAGGTAGAGCTGTGCTGCATGGCAGTTCAAGGCAGACCTGTGCTGCATGGCAGATCAAGGCAGAGCTGTGCTGCATGGCAGATCAAGGCAGAGCTGTGCTGCATGGCAGTTCAAGACAGACCTGTGCTGCATGGTAGTTCAAGGCAGACCTGTGCTGCATGGCAGTTCAAGGCAGAGCTGTGCTGCATGGTAGTTCAAGGCAGAGCTGTGCTGCATGGTAGTTCAAGGCAGAGCTGTGCTGCATGGCAGTTCAAGGCAGACCTGTGCTGCATGGTAGTTCAAGGCAGAGCTGTGCTGCATGGCAGTTCAAGGCAGACCTGTGCTGCATGGCAGTTCAAGGCAGAGCTGTGCTGCATGGCAGTTCAAGGCAGAGCTGTGCTGCATGGCAGTTCAAGGCAGACCTGTGCTGCATGGCAGATCAAGGCAGACCTGTGCTGCATGGCAGTTCAAGGCAGACCTGTGCTGCATGGCAGATCAATGCAGAGCTGTGCTGCATGGCAGTTCAAGGCAGACCTGTGCTGCATGGCNNNGCTGCTGCAACACCCCTGAGCAATATTTGCACCCTGGCCCTCCTGCGCACCCTCGTCTGCTGGAGCCACTTTGTGTTTGCGTCTGACCAATTTTGGTGTGACAGGCCCCCAACCCTATAAGACAACACCTGCACTCTGTCTGCAAAACAACACCAAGGGGGTCCGAAAGTCTGCCTACACACTAGTGTATTTTAGTCCATAGCTATATATGCTGCTGGACACTCACTCAAAATCATGCCTCTTTGCCATTTTTATGGTTTTCGCAGAAGCATTTGGGTGCCTGCGGATGTGCATGAACCTCTTGCCGCAACATCAAGAGGTCTACACACTAGTGTTTAGTACTTTGATAAGATGTTAGTAGGATCAGATGGACACTCACTCCGTCCGTCCTCTCAAACAGCTAGCTATCGTAGACCATGCTAATGCAATCTTGCACACTGAATATTTGCAAACCCCAAACTTTTGCCAAACACCAATTTTGCGGTTCTCGCCAAAAACAACAAACACCGAAAATGCGTAACTGCTTTGTGTTTGTTTTTGCCCTCCTGCCATATAATTTGTTCTTGCCCAACAATTGTGCCCCCAAACTTGATCTGTCACTAACAGCATGCAGCATGCATGTGCCCCAAGAGATTTGTGCTTAAAGCCCTTGCCTAGTGTGGCCCCTGCTTCAACAAAAACTGTTGCCAAAAAAGAATAGCTGCAACACCCAAAAGGTCTTAACACACTAAGTCCTAGAGATGGACATTGTCGGGTACGATACGACACTCACTCAAACTAGCTTGCAACAACCAAAAACACCCAAGTCACTTTACACATACTATTCAGTGTTAGAAACTCTGTTATAGATGTATGATCCTATCCGCAACACTCACTCCTCATCAAACAGCTGCCTAAAACACCAAGTCTACACACTTTAGTGTTATATGATGTTAATGTGACACCTACTGTCAAGACAGCATTGCCTCAGCCACCAAGTCGAACAGAATACTCAAGTTGTAGAGTTATAGTGATCAATCTCACCCTCATAACAGCACCCCCCAAGCTGCTTCTTGCCCTTGCCGGCCACAATGCAAAACTCCCCTGCAAGAAAACCAACACCAAGGTCTCTTCTACACCCTAGTGGTTAGCATCGTAGTATGACCACTCTCCCTCAAACAGCTTATTGCCTGTTTCAATATGCCCAATTGCAACACCAAAGAAGAGGGTCAAGCAAAGTGAAAAGGTACGAAAAAAAAGTCTACACAACTAGTGTAGATCGTAGATACGACACTCACATCAAACAGCCTTGTTTAATGCCTCTCTCCGCCCTCTCTTGCTTTTTCTGCAATTTGCTTGCCCGCCATTTTGGTTTTTGTCTTTTGCCCAACACCAAAACAAGTCTCACCACACTAGTGTTTAAGATTTAACTGTAGATGACGACACTTCTCTTCACTCAAAACAGCTGCAACAGCCCTCTTGTGTTAGTACCTAGACATCCCTTCCTGCCTTAGCTGCATGTTATTGCTTCTTCTACGCAATCCTTCAGCTGCCCAACCCCAACCAAGTTCTCTCCCCTACACACTCATGTCTTAATCTCCCACGATGTTACTCTTCCGTTGACACTCCTCTACACTCAAATCAGCTGCCTCCCTTATTTCGCATGCAAATCAGCCCTGACATTGCTAACACCAATGACTTGGCCCCGGTCTACACTACTATTTGGTGATAGATCCGTACAAGGCTTTCTCCCTTGTTAGGTATGTTTTGTAGATCGACCACACACTCAAAAACAGCTTTGCTTGCCCCTGCAACACCAGTCTATACACACATAGTGTTAGAGTATGCTGTGACATACTCTCAAAACTCAGCTTTGCTCTACTTCTTCCTTCTTCCTTTCTCGTAAGCTTATATATTATGCCACCTCACCCCTGCCTTACCTGTCTACTACCACAACCTTTATTGGTCTTTGCACCATCTGATTGTTTTTATGCCAACCACCTATCTTATTCTCCCCGCTTTGCCTAGCCCGATCCTCACCCCGCCTTGATTACTGACTCGCACCACCAACCGTCTCTACACCACTTAGCTGCGATTACTCTTGCTGCTCTTAGTTTTAGCGCTTTGTCAGTGACCACTCCATCCCCCCACCAAACACGCTTCGCCCCACCCAACACCAAAGCGGTGGGCTCTAAACCTAGTTTTAGTGTTAGAGTCATATCTCTTGTGACTGCACTACTCACCTCAAACAGCTCTTTTTTGCCAACATCAACAAACCACAAACAAAGTCTACAATAATTAAGTGCTATGCTAAGATTGTATGTGGACACCACTCAAACAGCTCTGCAATATTTTACGCAACACCAATTTTCTCTGCTGCCAACACAAGTCGCCCGTCTAACACCACTAGATGCTGTAAGATTTTAGATGTATCCCTGCGCTACATGCTGTCATGTCGAGCATTACTCACACTCCGCCAACACCAGTGACCAACACCAACAAGTCTACACTTAACTAGATTGTTAATTGTGCTTTCTTAATCTGGAGGTGCTCGTAGAGCGCTACAGGGTGCCTGATCCCTTGCTTGGTCTAGATCTGTAGTATAGTTCAAACTTTATTTCGTTATTTGATGTGCTATATAGTTTGCCCCGACTGGTGTTTCTTCTTAGCGATTATAGCGCGTACTGTCTGCCCTCGTCAGGCTCCATCAAGCCTCCAGGACATCTGTACTTGTTTTGTACGTGTATGGACCCCCCCTCGGCTCTCTTAGATTGCCCATAGCCTGATTCATAGTGATGTGCTATTCATGATACTTAGTGTTTGCTACTGTATATTGAAAAATGATCATATCTCTGATGTACCATCCTCACTTCTTATTATGCATTGTACCCGTGCTAGGTAGCACGGTGCTGTATTGTTTCTTGTAAACGATGCGTATTTTTACGTTGATATGGTCTAACGCCGATTCTTCGCTACATCGTTACCTGTAGATGACCCCCGACAATGGCAACCTGGTGGGTAGTGTACAAGACTATAGTGATCTATGATGGCACTAGTGAGGCGGTATTTTTTTTTGCGTTTTAGTCATTGAATACTAATTGTGAGGAGTGGACGGGAGATCCAGCATGTTGTGTAGATCCGTCTGAGATCCCACAGAGTACGGTAGGGTCGTCTTGTAGTAAACCCTATATTGTTTTTTTTAAGCGATGGGACATTGTAGATCTTCTAGCCGATCCTCAGTTACCTGTTGGATGAGTCCCCGCATCCCCCCCCGCTAAGATGTGGGTTAGCGTAGAGATATGTAGTTGATAAGGCCCCTAGTCAGTAGGTGTGTATTCAGTACAGAAGATTTTATTCCAAGGGCCACGATCACAGTCGTTGTTTATACGACATCAACGCTTGATAGGGGCGCGGACGTGTAGACCCGCCAAGTCGTCAAACAATTCTTGTTTCTGTCCATGCATGAGACTTAGTCACTGAATTCCCCCCCTTCAAGATTGTAGTTGACTTGATCTTTTGGTTCTTTAATAGGGATTCCTTGAATTACATTTAGTAGTTCGTGTGTAATTTTGTTTCGAGGTTGTAGATAGGTGGAATGTTTTTTGTAGCTTAATTGTGGGAGAATTGTAAATGGATGTATGTGATGATGAGTTGTTGATAGAATTTTTTAGATAGATGTTACGAGTTATTTTAGTATAGTTAGAGTTCTCTTGTTACTGAAGTGATGACTATGATTGGTCCGAGGTAGATTAGATTTGTGTGATTGTGTTTTGATGTGGATTTTGTTAGAGTAGAATTTTATAGATGTTGTCTTATTTAGATTTAGTAGAGTGATTTTTAATGTTGTTAATGAGTGTTGCGCGTTTCTTCTTCAACAATACCTAGCACGTTTTTTTTGAGTGTTGTAGATAGGTTGTAGTAGAAGAGAAGGAAGGGAGATAAATAGATTGTATTATGTTAGATGATAGAGTGATTTTGGTAGATGATTTGCTTAGACTGATTTTGAGAGTTGTTATGAAGGTTTCAAATATTAGGACGGGTAGTAGAAGAGATTAAGCTTATAGTAGGTATGTGTTATGTGTTGTAGGAGTGGTCTATAGAATTCGTAGACTGTGGCTGAGAGAATCTAGTTCACGTCCTTAGTCATTGATCCAATTTAGATAAGAGTATTGTTATGGTATGTAGACATAAATGTGTGTTAGTATGGTATGTGTAGGTAGGATTAGATTGTAATTTTGTGACTCAAACGTGTTAGTTCCGTGTCCTCCCCCTTCAAACGAGCTCTCCTGCAGTACACCCACGTCTGCTACACATTTAGGGGGTTAGAAATTTGCTAGATATGAACGTCACTCAACTCAAACCTCCAGCTTTTTGTACGTTGCAACACCCTAACTACGATCACTAGTTGTGTAGGATTGTACGATGTGACACGTTCACTTTCAAACAGCGTGGTCAGTTTTTCACCCTCCTTGCGTTTCAGCTGCTTTGCAAACAACACCAAGAAGCGTCACGTCACATACTGTACACAAGTCCTTGTTATTAGGTGTTAGTAGAGATGTAGATGACATCCTCACTCAACAGTCCAGCCTATGTCGTCACCCAGTTTACTTATATCTTTGAGTGTTGGCTGCTAACCCCAATGTAAGTTGCGAGAGGTTAGTTTTTCTTACTATCACTAGTGGGATTGGTGATGGATTTGTTAGGACAACTCACTCATGTCTGATAGCCACAGACGAGGCCTGTTTGTGACCAACACCAAGTCACACCACTAGTGTAGAGTAAAAATGTGACACTCACTCAAACCGCGTGTGCCGAATGCTTGAGTGAGTGTCACATACATCTACACTAGTGTGTAGACTTGGTGTTGCAGCTGTTTGAGTGAGTGTCACATACATCTACACTAGTGTGTAGACTTGGTGTTGCAGCTGTTTGAGTGAGTGTCACATACATCTACACTAGTGTGTAGACTTGGTGTTGCAGCTGTTTGAGTGAGTGTCACATACATCTACACTAGTGTGTAGACTTGGTGTTGCAGCTGTTTGAGTGAGTGTCACATACATCAGATCTACCTATTGACCCTATTTTTTGGCCATGGTACTGTAACCACAATTGTTTTTCTCCCTAGTGAGATCCTCTCTGTGCACAAGGAGTGTGTTACTGTTGTTGTTATTGTCGTGTTGTTATTTTTCTCCTTAGTGAGATCCTCTCTGTGCACAAGGAGTGTGTTACTGTTGTTGTTATTGTCGTGTTGTTATTTTTCTCCTTAGTGAGATCCTCTCTGTGCACAAGGAGTGTGTTACTGTTGTTGTTATTGTCGTGTTGTTATTTTTCTCCTTAGTGAGATCATCTCTGTACACAAGGAGTGTGTTACTGTTGTTGTTATTGTCGTGTTGTTGTTTTTCTCCTTAGTGAGATCATCTCTGTACATAAGGAGTGTGTTACTGTTGTTGTTATTGTCGTGTTGTTATTTTTCTCCTTAGTGAGATCATCTTTGTACACAAGGAGTGTGTTACTGTTGTTGTTATTGTCGTGTTGTTGTTTTTCTCCTTAGTGAGATCATCTCTGTACATAAGGAGTGTGTTACTGTTGTTGTTATTGTCGTGTTGTTATTTTTCTCCTTAGTGAGATCATCTTTGTACACAAGGAGTGTGTTACTGTTGTTGTTATTGTCGTGTTGTTGTTTTTCTCCTTAGTGAGATCATCTCTGTACATAAGGAGTGTGTTACTGTTGTTGTTATTGTCGTGTTGTTGTTTTTTCTCCTTAGTGAGATCATCTTTGTACACAAGGAGTGTGTTACTGTTGTTGTTGTCGTGTTGTTGTTTTTCTCCTTAGTGAGATCATCTCTGTACACAAGGAGTGTGTTACTGTTGTTGTTATTGTCGTGTTGTTTTTTCTCCTTAGTGAGATCTTCTCTGTACACAAGGAGTGTGTTACTGTTGTTGTTATTGTCGTGTTGTTTTTTTCTCCTTAGTGAGATCATCTTTGTACACAAGGAGTGTGTTACTGTTGTTGTTATGGTCGTGTTGTTGTTTTTTCTCCTTAGTGAGATAATCTTTGTACACAAGGAGTGTGTTACTGTTGTTGTTATGGTCGTGTTGTTGTTTTTTCTCTTTAGTGAGATCATCTCTGTACACAAGGAGTGTGTTACTGTTGTTGTTGCTGTTGTTGTTTCCCCAAGTGAGATCGTCTTTGTACACAGTGAGTGGGTCACTCTTTCAGCTTGTGATGCAGTCGAGCAGAATCAAACAAGTTTCTGCATTGTCTTAGTTTGCAGGCAGACCTGAACTAAAATTGATGCCTTGTTGTGTGTGTGGATCATGACTGATTTTTCCGTCTACTCCAACAACGTTCCTCTCGGATATAGAGATATTCAATGAATCTGGTCAGTTTTCACACGGATGGCATGTTGTGTTCGTGTGGCTTTAAACTTTTTCTCCAGCTGATGTGAGGAACATCTAGCAGCCCTGGCAAAATGTTACTCTCTATTTGGATGTCTGCACGTTTCACTTCATGTGGTCAGCCGAGAACTCACCTGTGTTTCAGGAGTCCACCTGGTGACCAACATTGGGCCTCAGCGCTGCGGGTGGTTCTGGCCAGTGGTGGGGGCCTATGCAGGAATACCATGGCTGCTGTACTGGGGGGGCAATATTAGCGTATGCCCTCTCATCTCGGCCATCATCTCCAACTGGCGTGGTGTGGAGTGGAAAACCTTCTCCATCCCCTCCAGGTCTGTGCCCCTAGTCTGTTGTACATCCTTGCTAGGAGTGCATTGTGGGGCAGTACAGACTTCATAACTCAATCTCTCTACCTGTGTGAAGAGTTTGGGGAAGCATTTCAACTGTGCTTTTTTAATAGTGATTATGGGATTGGTAGGGAGATGTGCCTCAAAGTGTAAGGGCACATGAATGTAGGAGAATTTTTGTGTGGAAATCACCAGTCCTCGTCCATGTGCTGCACAGAGGTTTAGTGTATGGAAGACACATGAAGGGAAAAGGTGGGGGACAGTCATGAGATGAGTGTGTGT